>CM057815.1:60282006-60467006 GCA_030067965.1 Latrodectus elegans
CGTGGTCTGGAGACAAAACGAAGACGTGCGACTCGGATTCCGGTGGGACAACATTTTTCTGGTCAAAATGTTTTTTACGTTTGGGCAGAGAACACCGGATCCGCACCAACCACATCATTCAGACTTCCGGCAGCACCCATCCTATATTACGAATACAACCCTGGCAACAATCAACACGTCAACAGAAATAATGTAAAGAAACGACATTACAGAACGTCTGTTCCTTAGCTCCTCCGTTGCCAAGCGCGAAACAGTGGTTTCTCGTCCTATGATCAAGCCTCTTCTTGACCGGTAATGTGCTGGTAACCCTTTTCGTCTCACAGAGTTAGACACAACTCGACCTACGTGCTCTTAACCCGCCAGAGCAAAGCCTGTTTCGGCTCGATGTCGTCGAGGAAAGCACAAGCCGAGGACTTGGAAAGAAGAGGGATTTATGAAGTTTGCTTCCACCGACGGATTAAAATGAGTACTCAGACCAAATGCCAGCATGAAATACTTGGACAGACCGCCTGCCACACCAGTATGGAGTCCCCCACCAGCACCTTTCCCGGAGCTGCCATCCGAAGACAACACTTATGACGTATTGTGCAGTCTTCAGGGCTCACGAAGTTCCGCCCCAACCCACTGAGGTGGAGAGGAACCTGATTGAGGAAATGTTTCATGACATTAGGCCGACTGAATCCCCATCTCTCTCCCGACATCTCTGCCGAAGAAGCACCTCAACAAGAAACTGCCCAGCTCATGTTGGTATCCACCGGTGACTAATTGGATACGGATCGTGCAACCGACCTAAACAGCAGCAGCAATCCCAACTCACCACTGCTGCAAAGAAGGGACGCTGCTGTCAGCGACGCAAATGACTGGACGTGCAGCACCAGGTGTGGCCAAGAAATCATCAGGGTTGGGAATTGCCAGGAAGAGAATAAAGTTGCGGCAGTTTAGACTCACCAAAGAAAAGGCGGCGAGTCCAACAACACCTAGTGGATCTTTCTCGCCACTTTTCCGGAAAAGTGTCAAATCATCAAACCACCGACAGTGCCAAACCTTCCCCGGCTCCTTCCCGGCGACTGGCTGAGGACGATGGGTTGTTTAAACCAGAATCGGACGACGAGGACGAGTTGCCCTCAGGAGGAGGAGGACGACGACGCCAAAGAACAGATAAAGAGTTGCCATCAGAGGATGACAAACAACAGCAGCAAGAGTCGCCCTCAGAGGACTTTAGGATACCAGACTTAAAGGACTTTTGAACGAAGACGAAGCGGCGGTGGCTTGCATACCACAGCCGGACGATGACTACATGAATTGTTCTTTACTGATTTCACAAAAAAGTCTTCCATAACCATCAGCTTGTAACGCCACAAGTTTTTAATAAATATTTATTTTGGATTTTACACATTTGTGTCAAGCCATACGTCTTTCCATACACTGTACTAAACTGTTTCAGCAACACCCTCATGTTCTCTATATGCTTGAGAATCCTGAGATTGCTGCTGAGGGCCCATTTTTTTGTCACTTTGATGACCAATCTTGGAGCCTGAAAGCATCCATTTTTTATTTATCCTATTTCACCAATCTTGGTCAGCAATGCAGCAAATCTGGACTTTGTAAGATTCCCCATCAAAAAACGTCAAGTCTACAGTTTCCAACCATGGAATCATCTGTTTCAACGTTGGGCATTTGTGGAGACTTGTCAAGACTCGACCCTTTTCAAGCCAGGACCAGGCAACCACCACCCATTGGACATTGTTAATACTACACTACATCTTGCCAAGTTAGAGACTCTTGACCCTTTCAAGCTACAGGAACCAAATAAGCAACCATCCTTCTGGAAAACCTCACTCCACCTCAACCCAACATTGTGAATCTCACGCTTCCAACCTTGGACGATTCAGCTCCACATCCAGCACCAACCGTGGTTCGGGAGACAAAACGGAAGACGTGCGACCCGGGACCCGGTGGGACAACGTTTTTCTGGTCAAAATGTTTTTTACGTTTAGGCAGAGAACACCGGATCCGGGTACCAACCACATCATTCAGACTTCGGTGGTGCACCCATCCTATATTACGCGAAGGCCACAAACCCTGGCAACAATCAACACGTCAACAGAAATAATGTAAAGAAACGACATTACAGAACGTTCGTTCCTAGCTCCTCCGTTGCCAAGTCGAAGGGTTTCTCGTCCCATGATCAGTTTCTCTTCTTGACCGGTACGTGCTGCAACCCTTTTCAATCTACAGAGTTAGACACAACTCGACCCACGTGCTCTTAACCTGCCAGAAAAGCCTGTTTCGGCTCGATGTCGCCGAGGTGCGCTGCCGAGGACTTGGAAAGCAGAGGGATTTACAGGTTTGTTTCTCAATTGACGGCGGACCGTGTACTCAGACCAAATGCCAGGCATGGGATACTTGGATGACCGCCCGCCACACCAGTATGGAGTCCTCCACCAGCACCTTCCGGAGCCGCCATCCGAAGACAAATAATTCTGCGACGACAGCAGCCTTCAGGACTCACGAAGTTCCGTCCCAACCCACTGAGGTGGAGAGGAACTCCGATTGAGGAAATGTTTCATGACATTAATAGGCCGACCGAACCGCATCTCCCTCCTGGACATCTCTGCCGAAGAAGCACCTCAACAAGAAACTGCCCAGCTCATGCTGGTATCCACCGGTGACTCCAATTGACATGGATCAAAACCGACCCCAACAGCAGCAGCAATCCCAACTCTCACTGCTGCAAAGCAACACGCTGCTGTCATGACAAACGACCGGACGTGCAGCAATTGTACGGCTGAAATCATCAGGGTTGGGAATTGCTAGGAAGAGAATAGAGCTGTGCAGTTTAGACTCACCAAAGAAAAGGCAGTGGAGTCCAACAACAACTAGTGGATCTTTCTTTGCCACTTTTCCGGAAAAGTGTCAAATCATCAACCACCGACCTGGATTAATCTCATCTGGAGACGAGTCGTAGACGCGACACCACAAGCACAACACAATGGGCAACACAATGCATAAAACTACCTTGCCATTTCCCAACACCACCAAGAACAGCAAAAGTTATTTACTTTGCAAAACCAGAAAAGGACCCAACACTCCCGGAGTCATGTTAGACTAATATGCCTACTCCCCACACTTGGCAAGATACTAGAAAAATAATTTGTCAAAGACTGATAATAATTTCCTTGAGAAAGAGAACAACCTCAACAACAAACAATTTGGATTCAGACATGGAAAGTCATGCGAAATGGCACTCAAAGGAAATCAACACAAAGGAGATAAGACACAACTGGGATAACAAACTTTCACACACTCCTAATCTCAAGCTGACACAAGGAGCATTCGATTCGGTCCACTGGCAGGACATTAACACAAACTGATAGACTTAAACTGTCTAAAAGCAATAATTGACATAATAAGCACATATTTGACAAACAGGACACCTAATATGACTGGGGTAATTGTAAAGCAACACAAAACATATACAAAGGATGCCTACAAAGATCTTGCCTGGGACCAATACTTTGGACAGTCATAGCAAAGGATCACTCAACTAAATGCAAACAACACCACCAGAAGTCAAAATTACAGCCTTTGCTGATGACTTTCCTAAGCGTTAAAGGAAAAACAAGAAAAACAATAGAAACAATAGGACAGCGGGTGTAACATCCTTTCGAGACATGTGATTGTACAGAACACAATCTGAAACCATCAGTACACAAGTGTAATACAATCACGTTTTGCCAAAAACCACACACAACTACAAAGTGGAACCTATCATTAGGATAGGAGGTATACTCACTTAAGGCGGCTCAAACAATCAAATACCTAGGTGTGACGTTAGACCAGAAACTTAAATTGGCTCGCACACATTAACAATAACTACAGGCAAAAGGCCACTTAACAGCAACACGGACATCTAATCAGACTTGCACCTGGGCGCGCCTGGGGAATAAAATCTAATCTTCTCAAAACCTGGTATCACACAGTAGCAGAACGCATATTCACATACGCCTCATCAGTGCCGATGGGGAACCCATTTAGGCAAACATGCCATACAAAACTGCAGACAATACAGAGGCCATTCCTACTGAGAATAACAAGAGCATACAAAAACAACATCCATGTAGCAGCGCTAAATGTCCTAGCGGGTTGTGATACCACTACATCTGCAGGTACTTAGGAAGCGACCGTGGCAAACGTGCTCCAGATACAATGAGGATATACAAATAGGAACACAAACACCTGGCAGAAAAGATGATTACCAGTAGGACCAAAGCTGCCATAAATCCACTTCACCCAGCTGACTCAAAATAATGGAAGATACATAAATTTACCGCCAAAACAACATACACTATCGCCACAAACTAACATATATACGGATGGGCTCTCAAAAACCGGAAGATGGCGTTGGCGCGGCAATATGTGTATATGATCACACACAATTAATAAATACCCTCCATTTGCCCATGAATAGAAACTAACTCTCGGTCTTCCAAGCTGAAATATATGCAATTAACAAAGCTTTAACATGGATCAAGGAAAAAAGCCCGGAGTTAGTACACACATACATACAGACAGTCTCTCTAGTCTGTGTCGCCATGTACAGTAAACACAAACAAAAGAAATAAATTCATCTCAAAAGACACAAAAGCTACTCATTGAATTAGCAAAACAACACGAAGTTAAATTATACTGGGTACCTGCACATACAGGAATTATAGGTAATGAGGAGGCCGATAAAGCAGAAGCAGCAAAAGGGCGACACAAATGCCACAGGAAAATATAATAAAGCTACCCACAGTCGCAAATCTAAAGAAAACAGTACTAAAAGAAATCCTGGATCGATGGCAAGAAGAGTGGGACCATAGTAGACACAGGCAGGTTTACGCATACCTTCTTCCCAATAGTGAACACAAAGCGACTAGTGGGCCAGCAACAACCTAGCCCAATTCTTCACAGGTCACGGCTAAATTCCCTACCTTTGTTCACAGAGCTGGCGCCACAACAGGAGACTGCATATGCGGGGAAGAAGGAAACCCACAACACTATGCATTTGATTGCCCGCTAACGTCATCACTACATTTAAACAGGCCAACAGACGCCAACATACCTGCTCAAATGGAGGCGCAACAATTTTAAACAATAAAACAGCGCAAAATAAACTAATAGCCATCATTAAGAAACTAGAAATAATCAAACCGGTGGCGGTAGAAAACACAAATGACTGAGATTCCCTGTGCTTCACAAACACACATACACTACAAACAACAAGGCAGACCTCACCTTATTGAGGGGAATACGGTAGACTACACATACAAAAACACGAAAGAGCCACACCTCCGTGCTGCCTTACTGAGGAGCATGTCACCAAGCAGTGGACACCAAAGACGTAATACAAATCACCCTAAAGAGTGAGCTCGATCAAGAATACGCCTGGAAACAAGCAGTTACTGAGGGTAACGTAAACACAAACTTTTAGTTAATGGTGATGCCAAAGTGATTGGGAGTTCCCAGAGACGTTGAACACCATCTATAACATGGACATTGACCGGCCACAATAGTGGTTTCTCCAGACAGTCAATGATCAAGTGACATATTAGCTAGTGAGGGATGCACCACCTCCTGTAATAAACACTCGTTTCCAAGAGAAGTTAGTGGCATCACTCGCTGAAAGCGCACACAAAGGTCGGCGAGAATGGAAACTCTGCTCAACGTAAGATGCGAACTTTACTATCACGCTGCAGGACGAATTCAACCGCGACCATCAACCCAAAAACACCAAGGAAGAGGCCCCTGATTTGAACTTTTTATTCCAGTAAGGCCAACTCCGTACTACACAAATGTACAAAGACTCAACGTCGACAGAGCGTTGCTGCAGCTCTTCCTTGTAACGCAGCAGAGTTGCAAAGCCAGCTCAGGGGATGGATTCTAGAGGTTTTCATGAGTTTCCCTCTAGACTAGCGTAAATACGGTCCATCTTCCCACAAAGACCCCCCATGAGGGCACACATTCCCCAGCTCGTAAATGTAAAGGTGCCAAGGCACTGCATGAGCCCCACCTCGCGTTCAGGCTTGATGATGTGAATATTAATAAACGTGGACTGGTGGATACACGTTGGGTTTGAGTGGATGGAGCTTGTCTGGTTTATTCCGGAATCGAGCTAAGTGACATTAAATGACAGACCAGAACATCGGTCAGGCAGAGGAAATGGACCCGTCCTGTTTCCACTCCCGGCTACTGGAGCGGCTCTCTCTCTTTTCCAGAGTCCGGCGGGGGGCTTGCTTGCCTCTCCGTGATGGGTTCTGGGTAACGCAGCGGACATTAACAGCCTTTACACCCGCTTCGCGAGTAGGCTGTCCGCCTGCGGCGTCGAAATCACCAACCACCGACAGTGCCAAACCTTCCCCGGCTACTTCCTGACGACTGGTGGAGGACGATGGGTTGTTTAAACCAGAATCGGACGATCGAGGACGAGTTGCCCTCAAAGGAGGAGGACGACGGGACGACAAAGAACAGGAGCAAGAGTTGCCATCAGAGGACGACAAACAACAGGAGCAAGAGTCGCCCTCCAGAGGACTTTAGCATACCAGACTTTAGCGACTTTTTGAACGAAGACGAAGCGGCGGTGGCTTGCATACCACAGCGCCGGACGATGACGCCTATGGAATTGTTCTTTAATGATTTCATGTAAAAATGCCTCTTCCATACCATCATTTGTAAATTTTTCACAAAGTTTTTAATAAATATTTATTTTGATTTTACGACATTTGTGTCGTTTTCATACGTCTTTCCATACACTGCACCTTTTAAACTGGGCCCTCAGCAACAATCTCATGTTCTCTATATGCTTGACGAACTCTAGATTGTTGCTGAAGGTATGAAAACGACCCATTTTTTTGTCACTTTTGATGACCAATCTTGATGCTTTCAGGCTCCAATCTTTCAACAGAGGATCCATTAAAATGCGGTCCGACGCTTCATACCAACAACCAGAGCCAAAAAAATTTTCGGGATCAAATTCCAGCTTCTATATGCTTGCGATAATCACACCGATCTAAAGTTTTCTTGATTCACGCTTCACATGACACTATATAAAAATACATAATTCTATAAGTCGCAGGATCCTGTAACATGTTACACGAAGTCCATCGAAGGGAAACTCGTTTTGAACTTTGCATACCATTTTTATTTCATCAGATGTACGGATATACAAATATATTCTAAGATGCTGGAT
Organism: Latrodectus elegans; assembly: GCA_030067965.1. NCBI lineage: Eukaryota > Metazoa > Arthropoda > Arachnida > Araneae > Theridiidae > Latrodectus > Latrodectus elegans. The sequence continues at coordinate 60,289,238 of CM057815.1, forward strand.
TCTGTATTCCATTGAGAAGCACCGTTTGAAGATATTTTCTGATCGGAACACCTTATCGCGGGTTTCTAATTTAATTTTCATATTAAAGAGCAATAAAATCGATTGAAACGAGTGTTTCGCCTCTCGTTTCGCACACATACGTGTACAAAAAATTGGTATTCCATCCCGAAGGATAATGAGTTTCACTTATCATGGATCTCGCATTCAACATTATGCTTTCGTTACATCTCGTATGACAGACACCATATGAAAATTTCCTGACGCTGGATATTGCATTTTCTGAAAGCATGTTGAATGTGAATTATAAGGCAATTGAATTGGAAAAAAGAGGACAAAAATTTAGGGTTCTTGACTGCGCCGACATGTATGCACGGTTCATTGCAAGATTACTGGTTACGGAGACAAGTACAGCAGCTACGAGTTGTCTGGAACATCTGTACGAGCCCAGAACTGGACATTGTTGATGCTGTAGATCAAGAGGGAGGTGGAAGCCTTCCCCAAGACCAAATACAATTTTGTACTGCTAAACTACAACAAGGACGCAGCGGACAGGATACAACCACACAAGGACAACGAAAGGTGTCTCAGTCGGTCAGCTCCTATCAGCAGAGTCAGCTTTGGAGGTTCACGGACACTATCCCATATTCCAGTGAAAAGAGACAGCAGAAACCTCGAGACGTCGGTAAAAATTGAGCTGAACTATGTATCCATTTGCGTCTTGGGGCCACAAACAAATAAGTACTACATTGGGCCCTGACTTTCAGAAGATTGAACCAGCCTGCCTGCAACCTCTATCCATGGGAAGCGAATGTGTGTGCAGAGAAGATCGACTGAAACAGCCAAAGAGAGTACTAAGAAACCTCAAACACATTTTTGAAGTATCTTCTGAGATATTATCTGTAGCAGTTGAGTAAGTCTCGTCATATATAAGCTTGTTTCTCAGTCATTCACCATCATTTTCTTCTTCAATACAGTTAGATAAGTCCTTCCTACAATCTTCACTACTGCAAAAAAATGTTATTCAGATTAGAGTTGGACCCAAATCTCCACTGTTTCATAGCGATCATTCAGAGTGAATGGATGCTCTTATTTCTTGTTCAGGATATCCAAAACATGCTGTCCACATGCAGCGGGAGAGGTTTTGCAAGTCCAAGTTGGACGTCTTGTCCACTCCAATGCTTCATGCTAGATATGTCTTGCCACATGGTTTTGTCTACCCCTTGACGTACCAATGATACTTTGTCATAGCAAAAGACACTTTGATAGGATCATAGAATTGTATATTTAGCTACTAGATCTGGACCTCTACCGCTAGTTCTAAGCCGTCTGGGTGCAAGGGGTCAAACATGCTCAGCCAAAAAAAGGTTCACCAAGACGCTGGAGCATCCATGCGTGTTAGCCTTTCCTGAAAAGATGCCAAGATACATCATGTGCAGCAATGGCAATCCATGCAGCCACAAGCTCACCACTGACTAATTACCCCTCCTCTTTAATGAAACTGTGGGTTACTTTCAAGATATTGAGCACCAGATTTCAGCAAATTGAGCCAGAGATACAACAGGAGCAGCAGCAGCTAGAGATACAACAGCCACCGGATACCAAACAGCAGCAATCGCAACCAGAAGACGTCAAGCCATTCACTCAACAAGCTGCTGAGTTCAGCTCCACTCAACAGCCAGAATTGACAAATCAACCAACCATCAATCTAACGTAGACACATTGCAGGTGCAGAGACACCCATACCCAATGACTCTACCTTGCAAGACATCCGTAGCAGAGAATATCATGTCTACAGCATTCAATCTTCCATTCGTAAAGAGCTAACAACACTTTGTTTTGGACTCATTCATCAGATACCAGAACATATTCAAGTCATCAGCTTCAAGAATCGAGGGGACAAAATGACGCATAGAAAATCTTCTTAGGACGTGCCAGGAGACCAAGCTACTGATGATGGGACTGTGGAGAGGAGGTCAAGAGTGAAGAGATAAATATAAGATGCAGCAGTAAACATCATTAGTAGTATATATATGTTCACATATGTATCACTTTTACTAAAAATAAGACAAGGATGGAAGGTATACGTTTGCGACGGCCTAACTGGCGCGTTAGTTGCCATGCGCGTGGTGTGGTGGATGGCGGTAGGAAGTTTGATAAGTGAACTTGGCGGAGGGTTAAAGTTTAACGTCAACGTGGGGAAAGATGAATATTATTGGAATGCGGGGAAGCGATCGGCGTGGAGTGGAATCGCGTTTGATATTTCTTTGTGCGCTGAAGAAAGCTACTTCGGCAAAGTGTTTGCTATGGTGATGTTACGAAATAAAAATTTTTCGGTTTCGCAAATGGTCGGAGAAGGATACTGTGTATGTTTTTGTTTTGCGCTGCGGGTAATTTGGGATTGAGATAAATCACGGTAAATAAACTTTGATTTCAAACTTTTACAACGCATGTGATAATGCGTACGTGGTACATCCGTTTTATTTGTGGCAAATGCCGTTTATGATAAGCTTGCGTGTGGTACCTCGCAGTTGGATAGACTGCGTGAGATTCGACGCATGTGTTTACCTCCCGCACTAAAACTCTTTCCTATATATCGCTCGACGACGTCAATTTTCACAAACTATACGACAAACTTGTGATTGCTTTTAGCATTTGCTGTGTTCTTTTGGATGCACGTTATGGCTGACTCATCTTCCTCCAGCTATCAGTTGCATCAAACCTGATGACACCGATCATGAATACGTAAGGTTCTTTTAATTTGAAATGATTTAATTTAAGATATTTACTATTTATTTCGTATTTAAAGATTTTTATTAAAAATTTGTCTCTTTGATAGTTTTTATTTCCTGAAAAGATTTATTGCTTTTATAAGTGATTAGATAAGAGTATTTGGAAATACTGTTCTCAAGAAAACAGATGCTTCATATACTTCTTCAATAGGTACAGCTTTTATTACAGCTTTAAAATATTCATAAATTTCTTTTTACTCGTATATTTTATTCATTACAGGAAAATCAATTGCAAGAGGAATCAACTCAGCTCTCCAAACAGTAGCGAATGTCATACCAGCAGCAGCCAGGACAATAGAAACAGCCCTGAACCTAGTAGGCCGACCAGACTTAGCTGCGAATGTCCATACTGCAGCAACTACTACAACTTCAGTACTAGAAGGAGCTCAAATGATAACAACAGATACAGGTAGCACAACAACTGATAATAGACACTACGAACCTTTTATCAGGAAGCACAACAATAAGCGATCCAGAGACGCCGCCTCAGCCAGAACAGGTCAGGGTTCAACAGCCAGAGTGCAACGAACCCACATCTGATGACACCATTCGATTCAGCAACTACAACAGATCCAGCAATTCCAGCGGCCCAGGAACACACACCATCAGGGAACTCTTTCTGACAAAACCAACAACTCCAGACAGAGATAATCAACGAGATAGATCTAATTCTCCAGGACGAAATCAACTCGGAGAATTACTACCAATTAATTAATTAATATTATAACCATAAACAAAAATTACAAACAATTAATAAAATCAAAGAATCATTCTCGATCAACATTTCGTTTGTACATAGACTAGAATCAACAGTTTTAAAATGGATGTTGAATCAATACAAACATTCACTTTCAAATTGCCATTCCATTTCACGAACTGCTCACTCACTAGAGAACTAGTACACCTGTCATTTCGGGAACCACCGGCAACTACCGAGTCAAACAAGGAGCCGCACCAGTGCTAATTAGATTCTATATGCCCAAAATGCTCCCGAAATAAGAAGACACAACACATTTCTCATTTATCTGAAGCAGAGGGGAAAAAAATGTAAGTTTCTCCAAGGACCTTAATTAGCAGAAGCTCTTTTCAAAGAGCAAGGATTCTGAAACACGACAAGCAAGTGGGTAATTTAATTCCTGATTGTGGCGGAAAGTTTAACAAAGAAAGGATATTTAATTCCGAAGAGAACAAAATAGAAGAGCAATCCATCCTACGTACTTCCTGCCACACTTATTACTGATTTGAAATCTTGATTAGCTTTCTTTTTAAAAATTATAAATCTCCACTTAATTAGTAAGCAAGGAAACAAATTTATGTATATGGTAGAGCATAAGCAATGTTTTCATCTGAGACATCAGATAAATTTATAAGATCCACATATTCAAAGAAAGAATTTTATGCACATTTAAGTATCCGACCTTAAGTGCAACCTCCAACCGGGAGGAACGGGTGTCTCTCTTAGTCTGGCACTGAATCTTTGAAATTTTGCTACTAACATAAGTAACAAGTCATATCAAAGACCTATTGTGCACTCAAGCTCCCTCACCACGACAAGGTGGAGACACAATGAGGAAGAATTTACAAATGGCAAGGTTATAAATTTCTATAAACAATATGCATACAATTTTTTCCTTATATTTTATGGCTTACAAATAATTAAAGATTCGAAATTAGGGATTAATGATGTTATAGAAAATCATAATCCCTAATTTCAGATCAAAAATTATTTGCAATTCAAAACTGTTTCGTCGTTTTTCCAGTTACCAAATTAAGTTTGTTTACTGGAAAAATGATTTCCTTTCTTTATAGACGCAGTAAAACTCTGATTAATTTTCTCCTATAAGGAAAACTGGCATTTGAAAATCAATTATGACATTTGTGCTTTTCAACCTTTGTCATCACACATAAAAGTGGATTATGATATCTCATACGCTTTCATAATTTTCCACTTTTTATTAACATTGGAAATATATAATGTTTAAAAAAGAGACCTTCCCAACTTAAGGTTTTGAAAATGCAATCCTAAACAGTTTTAACTAAGAGTTAAAAATTTACTTATTTCGGAAAGTCATTTTGAATTATTTTAAAGATAGAAGACTATCAATTTAAATTAATTTCAGCTGTGGTACTAAGTTTGTAGAATTTAATATTCATTTCGTGTACTACTTATAATCTATTTGACATACATCTATTTGATCATTCAATCTATTTGAAAAATAGATAGAATGAATTTTTTTCAATGATTATAGACGACACGAGTTCTGCTAAATTCATAAATGCTTATGATTTATAAATATTATACTTATGAACATATTATAATATTTTTACCTCTGCTTCAGGTGCGTTTCTGCCTAAACATTTTAACATGGGAGAGGTAAATTTTCATCAATTCTGCTGTAGTTTCTTGAACTGTTCGAAAAAGTTCAAATTGTAATTTTATCCATGAATTAAGAATTTATTCTTTCAAGTAATATACAGCATTTTATAAACAAAATACACCAACATATATAAATTTACGTTTATACTATTAGGAAAATATTTATACGACATTCTATAATCGTTATTTTGCTATTTAAATAAAACATCGATAGTAAAAATTCATGCATTACTTAGGTTTTTATACGAAAAATAAATTTAAAAAAAAATAGAAACTAAACAAAATTTTATAACTTAGCACACATTATATAGCAATAGGATTTTCAATCGTTAGAAAATTATTAATTTAACAAAATGGCAAAATATCTGTAAGCAGTTATTTTCTTATTCAATAAATGGTAAAATTATTATTTTCCAAATTTTCTGAAAAATATCATTTTACATTCAATCATTTTCATGTGATAAAACTTACATCGTAAACTATCAATACATCATTTAATTCATGAACACTTACACATACAGAAACATCTAAAAAAAATGTATTTTTAATAAGTCTAGCACATTTTATTTATTATGAAGTTCAAAAGTTGCTTAAACAAAATAAAGATTTTGACTGCAGTTCAACACACACTATCTCAATAATTTTATTGAAAACCTTGTTAATTTTATTTAAATTAATTCTTATCTACTAATGAAAGATATATATTCATCATAGGAGAAACTTTTTCAACACTACCTTTCAATTTATACCTATCTAAGCCTTCAATCTAAACATATCAAATTAAATAGCTTATTATTTTACAATTATTAAATGCACTTTCACATTGCTTCATTTTAGCACATATTCTTTTTGTGGTAGAAAATTTTTTAGATCTTAAGTGTGAAGCAATCAATTTATTCTCTGTCTAACATCAGAAGCTTTAACTAGATTATTTATTATTTCATACACATTTTATTTCTAGTTTAATCAATATTTGATTATATATATATATATATATATATATATATATATATATATATATATATATATATATATATATATATATAATTTTCTCACAAAATATCCCCTCATATTTCTAGCTACACAACAAGACATTAATTTTTCTATTTTTAGTCTGTACAAAACTAATTTATTAGTTATCTCTAAATGAACTCAATAATTTTTAGAATTAAAGAGAGAGTTCTTTCATTGAAAAATTCAGCGATAGTTACTTTTTGTTTAGTAACTTGATCGCATACATCTGTTCAGATTTCCAAGAGTGACATCAGAGTTTATTCTACCACAGTAGTAAAACCCATGCTGTGTGATGGCAATGATAAACCATGCTCTGAAGACAGGTTCAATTTTAAACTATCTTTAACTAAATTCTATATATTATTTGAAAAGAAACTATAGACTTAATTAAAATTTGTTTTAAAATAAAAGCTTAGAATCGGTATCTCAATTTGGAAAAGACAAAATACATCATAGAATTATAAGTGGCACTCATGTGAATACATCCATAATATATTTTACACAATTCTAATAACGAGTAATATTGTAGATGTTTTTCTATTTTATGAGAAGGATATAGAAATTAAATAATTTGCCATTACAAGAAAAACTTATTTTGACCTTTAAAAAAACAGAAAAATTTGTATAAAAAAATATTCATTTAATTAGTTTAAAAAAATTATTTAGTATGAAGTACTATTTTAATATTTGATAAAGAAATTTCAATAAATATTTTAACTTAAATTCTATATAACAGAAAATTTTCAACAATAGCTTTGATGTGTGAAACATTTTTCATGAATTAATTTTAATTCAAATAATTCCCATATTTAGGAAATTTAATTTTTGTGGTTGCCAAAGGAAAAGAAAAATAATTAATGCTAATAATCTCATCGAAACAAGCTAATTAGTATCTGTGTAATTGAACATTTCTTGACAATTCCTTTTCATCATAATTCTGTTTGTTACTGATTAAGTCATTATTTAATTGTATTTTTTCAACATCACATAATATTTTTAGTAAATTGAAATCTTAACGTGAATCACATTATTTTACAATATCTATACAACAATATTTTACAACTATTACACAGTAAAACTATTCTTCAATACACATTAAATTTTATAAACTTAAAATTCATCAAGTTCACTGTATTTTACTTTTCTAGTTTGTATTCTTCCATTATCATCTTTTATACATGAGCTAAATTACAAACTGTTCAACTGAAAAGCTAGAATACAAACTAATAAGTTGTTTGTTCAATTGTTTTATTGTGTGTTTATATTTCTACCCTTCCAGCCAGACTCAATTCAAATATTCATGAAATCATATTTTTTCTAATCATGACAAAAAATACATTATCTTTTTTGGATTGTATTCAAAACCATCTTTTATTTTCCTACCTCTAATTTTAAAGGCTATTTATAATTTAATTTAATTTTAATTTTGAAATTTATTGACCTTAGATAATTTAGTGTTTTGAATTATGTGTTTTCCCATCTTTTAATTTAAGATAGTAAGGGAAAATAAAATCAAATATGGGAACAAAACATTATAGAATTTAATAATATAATCCATCATAGATTTCATCAAATGTTTAGGAAACTAAATTCAATATCATTTTCTTCATTAAAAATTAAGAATTTTTTCTTTTTTTTGGTTGGGGGGGGACTGCAACTTTTGAAAAAATATTATGATTCTTGTTGTTCTAATAAATTATTTTTATCAATCCAAATGGGTTCATTTTAAGAAATGAGAAAAGGATTTTTTTTTTTTTTTTTTTTTTTTTTATGTTTTGTAGTTATTTTCAATGTTAAATTTAAGCGAAATTAATAATCTTTACAATAACTGAAAAAAAATCATTAAATAATTTGTTCATCTTTGTAATAAAATAATTATTTTATAACAATTATGAGTTATAAATTATTATTATAAAATAATTTTTAACATTCAATATTATATTTAAGATAATGAAAACCTAATTATTACTTTTCTTTCAAAATGTTTGTTAAAAAATCTTAAAAATTATTAATTAATAAAAATCTATTTAAATCAAAAAGTTAAATAAATCAAAAACCTCCAAGGTTAGTATCTTACAAGCTTGGAGGAAAATGTCATGTTCCATCTTTTAAGGTCAGAGTAAAAAATTGATAATTGCAGTTATTTCATACCAAAACGCACAAGTCATTTAAAAAAAACTCAAAAATATTGCCAATGAATGCTGTAAACATTTTGCAAAAAGATATTTCTCTGATTAAGTTACAAATTACAATCCATTGATTGTAGGAAAAATTTGTTTATTCTATAAGTCAAGCTGTTGTACTGGAACATGTAAAGGTCTGTCTTCTTCATGATTGTATGCTTAGAACTCTATTATGGTTTAAATCACATATGAAATGAATACTTTTTGATGTACCTAAAAAATTAAAAAATAGCTATTTTAATCTTAATAGTAAAATAATGTTAAACAAAAATAATAAATGTGAAATATTTTAAGAAATTACTCAATTTAAAATCTTAAATTCAAAACTCTAAAATGCATATATATATATAATGCAATGTTATGTTATAAAAATTATTTGTTGCAATGTTATATTACTAAATTATTTATATTATAAAATAAATTTCATGAATTTCAAATAATATTAAATCACCAATTACATTTCAATTGATAATTTTCATTAAAAGATAAATTTATGACATTTGATTTCTTTGCTCTCTATAATACAAATCCTTATAAATCACTTTTTAAAGAAAAGACAAAAAATTAGAAAAATCTTTCTGTGTGGAAACATAATAAAAATTTTTCATTTGATTTCTTTGCTCTCTATAATACAAATCCTTATAAATCACTTTTTAAAGAAAAGATAAAAAATTAGAAAAATCTTTCTGTGTGGAAACATAATAAAATTTTTTTAGATTTTTTTTTGTGTGTGTGTGTGTGTGTTTTATTTTAGAATTGATTCACAAGGATTTGCATTCAGTTAAAGGGAATTTCAATTAATGCTTGCTACTTAGGAAACTTTTTTATCTATAATAATTTCATATTTAACCATTTTCTATATTTAATTAGGCTTGTGGATTCACCCGACTGCATTTTATGTAGGGAACATGTTAACATGAATGGCGAGCATCTTTGGAAATGTTCTGCCCTCAAGGAAGCCCGCACTTCTTCACATTTGAAGATGCTCTCCACTCCTGGAGATAATTCATTTCTTTACTGGACAGCTAGACTTATTATGCTCGAAAGAGCCAACATAAGGACGTAATTTAAAAAATACATACATATTTAACCATTTTTAAGTTGCTGGAAATGTCTTTTTTCACAAAGATGAATGCATTCATGTTTTTAGTTTAAATGTATCATTTTTCTAAATACAGAATAATTCCTTACAAATAAACCACAAAAAATGCTTCTTTTCATATTTATTACGAGGAATATTAATTTGACTTCCTTTTACTACACTATAAACAATATATTAAAAGTCTAAGAATTTTATTTGTGAAAATATTTCATTAATATTTAATAATATAGAAATACTTAATTTGTTTGAAATGAATCAGTCCAAAGTAATTATTCTATAAACTTCCATTTGCCTATTTGAAAACTTGAATTACGCTTTTAAGACACAAAAAAGAAAAACTTTTTCGAAAAATATTTTAGAATGAAAATAGAGTAAATAAATTTCCTTTAACAATTAATAAAGAAAGGCATATCTGGTATAATGCATCAGTATAGTGAACAAATAGAAAAAACACATACATCATGGTTTACACTCAATGAGATTTTTAAAGAACTCTTCATTTTAAGAAGAAATTTATTTTAAAAATGGAATTTTTTATTTTATTAAGAGTATTAATATAATATTACTATGCGAAATAATTTGTAAAGAGAAAACTTTTCTAAAAAAAATCACTTATTATTATAATATTTATACTATATCATGCTTTGACAGCACTAAGCATAGTTTTTAATTAGAGGTTATTAAAAACTGTGAAAGTTATTATTGATGATAACTACAATTTGCAAAATAAAATCTTACTAACAGTAAAAATTAACTTGAAATTAAATAATCATCACAGTACATTCATGTGAGAATATATTTAAATGGTGAATATATCATGATATCCAAATTGTTTTAAGTAATAAAAATAATTTGGATATTAGGACAGTTATACCAAATTATTTTTAATATATTTAAGTAAATAAAAACAATTGGGTTTAAGTTTTCAACTTTATTTAAATGTAGCATTAAAAATATAAAAATATTAATTATTAGCCAGAAAAATTACTTTTCCCAAAACAACAAAAAAAGTAAACTGGAATGGAAAGTGAAGCATTTAATCAATCATTAATGCAAAGTGGTGTGTATGTGTATATATATATATATATATGCATGCTAGGATAATCACCTAATATGGCAAACATAAGATTTGCACTACATGGCACTCAGTGGAGAAACATAGAGGATTTTCTTAGTCTATGGCAACATACATTTAACACGAAGTTTTAATATTGGCTGAATGGCAACTGGAGAGGAAACAACAGACCTACACCTATGTACCTGATCGATCAGCATATTTTGTTTTCAATGTAACTTGCATATATATACATATATATATATATATATATATATATATATATATATATATATATATATATACTTATGAAACGTGTTATGTAAATTAGTTAAGTTAACGTCTCAATAAATGTTTAAAAGCAAACTCTGTTAGGTTGCACTATTGTATTGACATAAACATCGCCAAACAAAATAAGCAACATTGGTGACTCCAGCGTCATTTGAACATGCAATCTTCTAATCTGGAGTCAACAGCAACAATTATATACATATATATAAACCAATGATAAACTACAATATTTATCATTGGATAAAACTCAAATTTATGTAAAATGAGATTTATAAAAGCATAAAGATAGAAATAAGACAAGTATTTTTAAGCTTACAATAATGTAACGCTCAAATAAAATTCCAAGCATGAAAATAGGATCAATAGAAAATATCTAAGCAATTATACAGGACCGAAAATTAAGTTATACACTTCTTATGATCTTTTGCTCAATTCATAATAGTTTAACAGTAACTATGACTATGTTAATAAATTATTCCAACCAATAAAATAATAATAATGGTGATTTCTTTTCTCAACTTTTTGTTCAGTTAATTATTTCCAATAGTTTCTCTATTTAATTTAATATGGATATTCTTAAATAATTAGATTTTCATGTTGAATTCACATCAATATTTACTGAGGCACTTTCCATATGGTCTTCTGAATTCATCAAATCTGTAAATATTCTTTTATTAGCATTTTTTCTTAGTCTGTTATCTTAAAATAAGAAAAATTAATTTTTCATCTTCTAATTACATTTTTTGCTTAGCACGATAAATGTTAAAGCATTTATAATATATTTTAATATCATGAAAGGTGATACTTGCTAAATTAATTTGATTAGATATATGTCATTATATTTTCTTTCCTATTCTTAGCTTAAAATAACTGGTTGATATTAAATTCTTTTTCCTTGAAATGATACTAAAGTCATTTATGGATGAGTTACTAAACTTCAATTATTCAACACAAATCTTCATATTTGCTTGTCTTCATGTATGAATAGAAAAATTGACCAATTCTCATATTTTTTTGGCAAAACTATTTTTAAAAACTAAAAAGAAAAAATTTCACTATCACAACACTTTCCTTTTTCTCAAGTTTTTATAACTTTTAACAATCGCAAAAAAATTCACTAATTTCTGGAAAATATTTTTCTAAAAAAAAAATATATATATATACTTATGAAAATGACAACATTTTTTAAATAGCCATCTAAATTTTATCAATAATCACCAAAATTCTATTAAAATCTTTTGAAGTTAATTTATTTATTTTGAATATTACATTTAACATATAATTTATTTTATCTAATAACTTCTTTATAGCAAAAATCATTGCTAGATCTTTAAGTAGGATAAATTTCTTAAAAAATTTTATTCTAACAATTTTTCAATCAAAACTTTTGCAGTCAATATTTTTTTTAAACAATTAAGAATTGGACTTTTTTCAATAGAAAATCTAAGATTCATGTTTTCATTTGATTTTTGAGTTTAAATTAACATTCTTTTCCTGTTTGCTTGCTAACTTTTGTCAAGAATGTAATTGAAATCAGCTACATGGAATAGAGTAAATTTACATCAGTGTGTTGATGTCTAACTTGAAACAAAAGACTAGTTCAAAAATTAAATCTTATTCCAAGAAAGAAAAAGGAAAATTTACATCATAATAAAATTTATGATTTTTATTTACACCTTTAATTTCTTTTGTTTTCTGTTTTTTTGCAAGAAATTGAATGCAGATTTTTTTTTTATAAATCCAGTGGGATGGATATCATGACATATGGGTATTTGATTTCAACAATGCCTTCTTAGCCAAATATTCCATGTGGGGTGGCAGCTAAATGCGGCAAATTTTTATCAAAAATGTTAACAAAATTCCTTAGCTCTGACTTACTTTTTGCTTTATTTATTTACTCTTTTATTTTCAAACTGCTTGCAGTATTTCCCTGGGCTATTTATTCTTTTAGTTTCAAACTGCTTTCAGTATATCCCTGGGCTATTTTTGTTGAGTGTTTGCACATTTAAACATATTTTTTTTACTATTGTGGGAAATAACTGAAGCATAGCATCTTGTTTGGTAGGAATTCTTTTGACAACAGTTGACTCTCTTGCCACCCGTTAACTAGGCAATAATTGAATTCAATTGTTCCACAATAATAGTATCAGTGTTTATTATATAATGCTAATTCTAATACTTTTACCAATACTAAATGACTTTTACTTTGAACAGTATGAATGAGCATATCTAATTGATTCTCAATTTCCTTTCTGATTACTTTTAACATATGTTAATAATTTTTCTTCTTACTCTTATTTGCTCCAAAGCAATTACTTTGATACAGCATCTCTACAAGAAAAAAAGGTAGTAATTATATATTTCCCATTTTTAATTTTTTAAAACGTATAATGAAAATGAATGAAACAAAGTTAAAAATTAACAAAATCAAAAAATAACTTCATGGAACATAATAAAAGTTTTGATACCTAAGTTTCCATTAGAAAAAGTTATTAGGCTTGCTTATCATGTTCAATTTAATAATTTCAAATTAAAGCATTTCCTCTTGAACAACAAAACTTCAGTTACATATTTTATATCACCTTAAGTTCTACATGATATTTAATCATTATTTTGATATTTTATTACTTTTTTGTCAAAAGTAATGGCATTTGTGTTGGGCAAGACAATATTTTTCTCAAATCTCGTATATTCCCATAAGAGCATTTTAAGGCTCTCATTTGTATTGTAATGTGTTGTAATATACTGTTATCATTCGTTTTATTATTAAAATGCTTTTATGTTTTTCTGCTGGCATTTAATACAAACCCGATTTTATTCAATAATATATATAATTTTTTAAATTTAAAAATTTAATTTCTTAGCAGTTGCAATATTTTAGTATGATAGTATTGTATGCCTATTGATCATACCTTATAGTGTATAGTATTTTTTTGTTTTCTGCCATAAAATAAGTTGAAAGTAAAATTAAATATCTAAATATTTGTAGAGGTAAATACTCATTCATTTTGCAAAATGATTAAAAATCAAATTAAAATATTTGTCTCACTATTATTCTGATAAACATGTTATCGTACTTACTATTAGATATTTTATAATATATATATATATATATATATATATATATATATATATATATATATATATATATATATATTGTAAAATGCATTTTTTATATTAAGTTCCTCAAATTTTTAATACACAGTCTTGTTTCAAAATCGTAGTATATCATTTAATTGTGAACAAGGTAACACAAAACAGTTTATAATATTTCATTTTTAAAATTTATTTAAATGAAAATATATAAAGTTGATTTAAAAGTACATATCATAGCTACTTTTCTGATGCTAATAAACAAGAACCTAACATGCATTATTTACAGGTGTCTTTTCTATTTTGTAGAGTGATAAAAACTAATTCTTCTAGCTCAATTTGAAAGTTGTTCCCTAATACATCGTAAAACAGTGAAAATCATACAGGGAGTAGTTTTTTCCAGAAATTTCCCTGTCTTTAGGTTACCATAAAATAGTCAAAAGTTAGCAAAGTTTAGTGTTAAAAACTTTTCAGCTTCATAGGTGGCGTTGTGTATAGATTAATTTTCAGAAATAAGAATGAGTTTGATCACTAATCAAAATTTATATCAAAATATTGATGCAATCAGAAATACTTATAGCTTAAAATAAACAAAAATGTTTATTTTGTAACTGTAGCGAGTAAAAAATGAAATTTCTCTAAACCAAATTTTGTGCAACCTTAATGAAATTAGAACTGGGTTGAAATTTATTCAGATGGAAATATTTTGACATTTTAAAAATTTTAGCAAAAGTTTTACAGACTAAAATTTTGCATAAAGATTACAGTAGTTCTGTTATTTGTAATTTGAAAAAGACCAAAAGTTTCTATCATGAAAATAGCACTTATGACATATTAAAATATTATCCATAGGATTACCATTACATTCAATTTTCCCAATGGATATCTAGCAGGACCTTAAGAGAAATCTTCATACAATACTATTGATTCCATTTTGAAACTTCTTTTGTCATTAAATATGCACATTCCTGCTCTTTAGAAGTTAATCCTTTTTACAGATTTGCATTTTTAAGCAAGCTCTGTATTAATATTTTCATATTAAATCATTTGTAATATTTTGGAGTAAAAGAAAAACATTGGAATAAAAAATTTTAAAAAATCAATTTTGTGATTTGTGATAAAATTTGTTCCTTATAAAAATTTTTTTAATAAAAATCTAAATAACAGTAAAGAAACATGTAGTAAAACATTTTTTCAAGAGCTTATTGTACTTTAAAATAAATAAAATTACTAATGAAAATATTTTGTGATCGTCAGAACAATTAAAGCAATAATTTAAATATTATAACTTATCTTTAAACATAAAGTTTAATCACTAAATTATATCATGTTAAGGTTTTGATTAAAATTATGAACATTCTTTATATAATTATATATTAAAAATGCTTCATTTTATTACTAAAACTTTATTTTTGAATAACATTTATAGTAAACTACAATAACATTCTAAAACTTGCAAATAAAAAAAAATAAAATATTGTATAAATTACATAAGTCAAATTAATATGAAAAAATAATAGATTTCAAAATACATCTTAAGTCCTATTTGTAATCTATAAGAAGAAATAAAATAATGATGCCTTAAAATTATTAATGAATGTAAATGCATTATAATATACATGAATTCCATTAAATAATTCTTAAATTTCAAAATCAGAAAATTATACAGAAAGGTAATTCAATTTAGCTTTTGATTCACTTTAAAAAATATCTCATATTATCAACATTCTGCTTCATACAACTATGTTATGAAGTTTACCCTAGTTTATATCAGCAAAGCAAGTAATTTTAGTTTAAATCTGAAAAGTGAATTCAGTAAAATAAATAAAGTTTATATTTATCTATTTTATACTGGATATAAAAATTATATCACAAGAAGCTATAAAGGTATGAATTTCTTTTAATAAGTTTTTAAATAAACTACTAATACTAATTTACTTTCTAATATTAATGTTTTCATTACGTTTGTGAGATACTTTTTTGCTTCAATAATGTAAGTAGAAAAAATAATTGTAAATATTTAAATTAATTTAAAAATTATAGAAATAATGATATATATATATATATATATATATACACACACACACACACATTTGTTCTCAATGAAAAGAATTTCATACCAAAAATTTTTTTTCATAAGGAAAATATTTTAAGAATTTTACTACAAAAATTTTTATTTACAAGAACATCATTGCGTAATATTTATAGTGAGGCCATAATCAAATGTGGTCTGTTTAAAAGAGCTTGATAAAAGAATAATGATAAATTAGGAGTGATAAATGTTTCATAACAATAAATTAAAATGTTTCATCACAGTAATAAATATAAAAAATAAAATTTTCTGTAGCTCTTATATTACTGTTGAAATAAATGCTTTCAGGTTAATATATGTTTCAAACATATGTATTAGTTATGACGTATGTATTGGATAACAGAATAATAATTTGGTACATATAAAACAGTTCTAATATAAAAATTAAAAGCTTATAGCAACTAAAAATTTTTATTAAAATAAATGAACAATAAAAATATATGTCTTAACAATTTTTACTAAACTGGATACATTAAATAACATTTATTTACATAGCATTAAAAAAACAGGCAATTTAAAAATATATAAGACATTAAAATCCATTTAGAACTGATGCCTTGATATTTTAAAATTGTTGAAAAATCTAAAATTAATAAAAAAATTAAAAAGACTAAAATAAACATTTTTTATTACAAATTGTTAAAAATGTTTAAATTAACATATTCTACTAAAATGCATTTAAATAATTTTGCAAGAATTTCATTCTTCTAAAATTGCAGTATAATTTAGAATATTTTATTGATATTTTTTACAGAAGTTTTTTTTTATCTGATTTATAATTTCAACATGCAGCGTCACTATCTACTTTTACATATATAAACAACAAATGCTTAATTTTATGAACATCAAATTTAGAAACACTAATGATTTTAAGAACTAATGATTAGTTCCAAATATGGTTCATTAAATGCAAATAATAATTTTAATAAGCCTTTATAAATAATTTTGAAAGATCTCTTTTCTGTGAACTCATTTTCATGTAACTTTTGACAGACAGAGAACACTGGATTGATATTTTTATCACAACTCTTTTAAATTGTGGACAACTAGCTGCACAGCTGAAGTTCCTGGACTTTTTAAAGCAATAAATATAAAAAATTTTCTCTTATCTGTCTTATAGACAATGCATCAAATTATAATCAATAGCTTCAAGTGTAAATTTCAAAAGTTACTTTTACAAGGAGTGATATGATTTGGAATCATTGATATTTTAAGCAAAAGCACTTGTCAATCAATATTTGAAATGACATTGCAGAAAAACCCTACTTAGTCATTTACATATGCAGGATTTTTCAAAAAACCATCCTAACTGAAGAAAGTCAAGAAAACTTATCTGACAACTTGAGAGAAAGTGAAATACTTATCTATGAATTTAAGCAAACATGTTCAAAAACAACAAACCACTGCTAGGCAAAAATTTGACAAAAGTAATGGATTTCAGGACTTTTTAAGTTATTGAAGAGAAAAAAAATGATAACGAGAGAAAAAGAACTTTCATGTATCAAACAAGAAAATGGTCCAGTGATGAAACTATCTACAAAAAAGGAGGATAAGAGACCAACAAGATTGAGACTTTGAAAGAAAGCAGTAAAATACTTTATCCATTCAAAAAACTGAAATGTGTTTGTAAAAATGTAGTTTTGAAGCAGATATAAATATGATTACTTAGCCTCATGTTTCATTACTTAAAGTAAAAATTGTTTCAGTACTTACAAATCAGTATCATCACAGCTTTTTATGTAAAATGAATTTCAAAGAAGTTTTCTAAGAATTAAAATTTCTTTATCTAACTATAAGTATATTTTTCATAGTTAGAAAAAATGCATTTTCTAATTATAGATTAAATGCTGATTCTACACAAGTTCTGATACAAAATTGTTGCTGTGACATTAATATACAAGAACTATTGTTTTAAAGCATTAATTTTTAGTAAGTCTTATGTATTATTCTTATTATATTCATTAATTAGAAGTAATTCTTATGTAATACATTTTATGTAAATAATTTTATGTAGATCTTATGTAAATAATCTTTCTCATGTAAATAATTTTTCTAATAGTACTTTATTTATAAATAGAAAATAAATTTAGGACCTAACATTTATTTTTTCTTCTTTACGGGCTTCAATTCTAAAAACTATTTTATTGGTCTCAACAAGTTTGTAAAAATGTACATTTACTGTATATGGCGTAAATATACATGCATGTATAATGGCAAAAGCTATACAAATTTAATGTAACACAAGTTTCTTAAGACCAGAACATACATTCAAAAAATAATTCTTAAGAAATACTACAAAACTTTTCAGTAAATATAAATTCCTATAGATAAACAATATGATTGTAAGACTTTGTCACCAAATTCAAAGATTTCAGTAATTAGTTTTAACTATTCAAGAGAAGAAAGTTTAAAGTTAACTTACAATAACCAAAATGTTGACACTTTTTATTTATTCTTTTATTTTATCAGTTTGTCAGTCAACTTATAGTTATTTTCCCACACACATTAAAAGTAAAATTGGACAAAGATTTTTTCATGCTTCCTAGAGTTTAAGAATGGAATTTTTTAAGATGAAGATTTAGATTTGTAAGATGAAATCAAACCAATCAACTATAGAACTCACAACAAACTAATCAATTAACTGACAACTAAGCACTTAGTACTAGGTATTAATCTACCAATAAAATAACAACTACTTTCTGTAATTCCCTGAAAAAGTATATTGAACATTAAAGAAAAAAATTATAAGAGGAATATACATACTATTTTCCATGTAATTAATAACTTAACTCTAATTATCAGATAAATTTTTGGAAATTTTAAACAAATTACATTTACTCGTAAAAAATTATGTAAAAATATTTTCTAAAATCGACATCAAATATATTCCTTATTTGCACTTTATTATCACATTCCTAATAATAAATAATAATTTTTCACCTAAACATTTTTCACTAATAATTTTGCAAGTATTCTTAAACCTAACTGGAATAATGTATTAATAAAATCAATTATTAATAATAAACAAATCAAAATCATTAATGTCATTTTTAATTAAAATGTAAATTATAAATTAAGATGTAAATGTTTTCATTTGATTTTAAATAAAAACTTATTTTTATTTACTGATTGAAAGAATTTACTTACCTTAATGGTCACTTACCAATACCATAAAAATAATATTCGTTTTTAATAATTTTCTTCTCGCTACATTATTGTTTACATGGCTTGAAACAAGAATAAGCTTTTATTTCTCAAAAAAGTAGACATTTAATTTAATCTAATAGAAGATATATAGATATATATTTATCGGATTCCATGCTGTTTTTGGTGATGAGCAAATGATCTACGTGTTACCAGGGCAGTTGGTTGGTTGGTTGGTTGGTAGCTGTTCTGAGACTTTTAGCTGCTCCGGCTTTTGTCTCTATTATTCTAGGAACATCTATTTCAAAAACTGTTGATACTCATAAGGAATTTAATAAATGTTTTTAGATTTTTTGGGTTCGATGTGATGATTTCGACCAACTGTTTGTAATTTGTTATTTGCACTTGTATTTTTAAATTATGCAAAAATTGTTTGCGGTCCTGGTTATATCTGGGGCAATAAAAGATTATATGTTCAGCATTATCAACTGCATAGCATGAGCTGCATCTGTCTGAATCAGTCAGATTGAACCGGCAAAGCAGCGCTGGAGTCAGCAGAACGCCAGCAAGGCTTCTGGCGAGCAGTACATCCTCTTTGCGCGAGACGAGAGATCTCCCCATCGAGCTCCACTCCGGGATGTCTCCAACCCTCAGGTAATATTTACTGTTTTTGAATATTTTATCTTGGGTTTTTAATGTTGCTTTTGATGTATGAGTAAAAGTCTTCTATGGTAATCCACTCTATATATACGTTGTCTTTTGTGACCGTTTTGGCTAGTTTATCAGCTTTTTCATTTATTATAATATCTTTGTGGGCTGGAACCCAAATAATTTGAAGTTCTTTGAAGAATTTTGAAGCTTGCCATATTTTGTGTTTTAATCTTAATATTATACTTGCTGATTTTTGGTTACATTCCATCAGTGCTATAAGGACAGATTTACTATCTGTATATATTATATTTCTTCTTTCGTAAATGATTAATTCATCTATAGCTTGACAGATCGCCATAGCTTCCGCAGAAAAGACCGAGTTTATATTATTAATTATGCATCCAAAAGATCCTTTTTCAGACCATCCAGCAATAGAGGTTATGTCTTCTTTTTAGATGCATCTGTGGCTATTCTGTTAGGTTGGTCTAGTAGACTTTTGTCAAAATCATTGAAAAATTGAATAATTTCTTGATTGGTGAGAGATTTATCTTGGAAATCGTATTTGTCTACATGGATTGAGAAATTGTTTGGAGAGTGAATTTGTGGGTATTTAAACTGAATGAAGTGGGATATTTTAATGTTTTCTTCCTCTATTGTTTCCATTAGGGGTATGTGATATCTTTCCAACTGAATTGAAGCTGATTTGGATGATATTTTTGAGAGGTGATTGTTGTTCCAATGAGATATGCTTTAACCAAAATTTGCTTGATATTTTCCTAAATTCAGATTCTATTGTGCCAGTATTAGCAATCTTTCGTAGGAGAATATTAGGAGTGAATCTGGGTAATCCTAATGCAATTCTTAATGCCGACGTTTGTATTGTTTCTAAAGGTTTTATGACTGAGTGGTTTGTTAAGCTAAAAATATTGCTAGTGTGGTGTAGAATACTGCAGATAGATGATTTTGCCAACTGCATTAGATGATGTGATCTTGCTCCATAATTTTTATTAGAGAGTGCTTTTAAAATGTTTATTCTTTTAGCTGCTTTATATTTTAAGTATGTTACGAACGAACGGAAGTTTCATTTCTTGTAAATATTATTCCTAAGAACTTAAGAGTGTCTTTCCATTTAATTTTTTCATTATTGTATTGTATTGACCAGTCGGGATTTTCTCTGCGCCTGGACAAGTTTACTGCTGAACACTTTGATAAGCTATCTGTAGTTTCCAGTAACTGCTCCATTTTTCTATGTTATACAAAGTATCTTGCAGTTTTTTCTTGATTATTTCCAATTTTTCATCTGTACAGTAAATAAGTATGTCATCTGCGTATATTATATGTTTAACTCCTTGAGGGATTGTTTCATGGAAATCTGACATGAAGATTGTAAATAAAATGGGAGATAACACACTACCTTGTGGTACTCCTTTTGTTGACTGAACCGATTGCGAGGATGTATTTCTCCATCGTACCCTCAGCCTTCTATCTTGTAGAAAGTTATGAATCCACTTGGCAGTTTTTCCTGTTATTCCCAGCTGTAGGCATTTGTATATTAATCCATCAATGTACACGGAATCATATGCAGATTTTATATCCAATGATATTGCAATGATGAATTTCTTTTGAGCTTTTGCCTGATGCAGATCATAGTGAAACAATTGTATTGCAGTTTGACTGTCTCGGAAAGGTATGAACCCTAGATGACGTTCTTCTATCTTTTCATTAGTAATTAGGAAATTTGTAATTCTATAGGACAGCATTCTTTCAAAAATTTTAGCAGGAACAGAAGTTAAAGATATAGGTCTGTATGAATTTAGTATGGATTGTGGTTTGTTTGGTTTGGGAATTGGTATTATAATAGACGATTTCCAGCTGTCAGGAATAGAGCATTGATCAAATATATCATTAAAGATTTTGAGTATCTTTCGTGTGTTATCTTCATTTGGGATTTAAATACTTTTGCAGAAATTTTGTCTTCTCCTGGTGTGGATATTCTAGTTTTCTTAATCGCTAAATTGAGCTCGTTGATTGTAAACTTTTTATTTAAAATCATATTTTCTGGTCCAGAGTAGTCTATTGGTATTGGCTCATGGTGTATCTTGTTATTGAAGTGTGTTGCAAAAGCTTCACTTTGAGATTTAGGTGAATGTAGTTCTTGGTTATTAAAATTTATTAAGAGGTTAGAGTTTTGGATATCTCTGTATCGACGATTCATAGAGTTAAATATTCGGAAAAGTAGGTACGGGTCTTGCTGCTTCTTGCAGACATCATCCCAATATTTGGTTTTAGAGGATTTTATGGTGCGTCTTAATTTTGCAGAAAACTTTTTGTACAATATCCAATTCTTGTTTTTTAAGGTATTTCTTGCTTTTTTTAGATACACTTTTTTTAGAAATGAAAATTTACTACATAAATTATTCCACCATGGGGGGTACTGCTTTTCAGGTATTTTCTGCTCATGGCTGTTTTCTTCTATGGCTTTGACTGCAATATTATGGAAATTGTCATACGAACTGTTGCTTTCACTGCACAACTCTTCGTTTATTTGATTGATGATTTCTTTCCATCTGTGAATCTTATACACTTTTGGAGTTTGATCTGGGGTAAGAATGTCTATGACTATAGGAAAATGGTCACTGAAAAATGAATCTTCTTCTATTGTTATATGGCATTGTGGATATAAGTTAGAGGTACAAAATGATAGATCTATAATTGAAACTTTACCTGCAGGAGAAATATGTGTCGGATTGGTTAAATTCAGTATGCAGAGATTGTGTTCGTTTATCCAGTCGGTCAATTTTTGTCCCTCTTGAGTGCTAGTTTCCTCCCCATAAATCATGTTTGATATTAAAGTCTCCTAAAATTAGGCATTTGTGTGTTATGTATTTTGTATGTCTCGATATTCATTATATTCAATTTTTCCTTTGGGTGAATATATATTCAATATGTTGATTGTTTCGTTCCTGTTAGTTATTTTCACTATCAATATCTCTGTTTCACTGCTGCTATATATGTTCTTATAGGTTACTTTTGATGATGATGATTCTGTCACTGCAATCGCTAGGCCGCCTCCACTTCTATTTTCTCTGTCTTTTCTATAAATTATTTTTTTCTTTATATTAAATAAATCTTTTGGTCTCAGGAAAGTTTCTTGTATAACTAATACATCTGCGGATATGAAAGGTTCTAACTTAAATATGTCTATTTTGTTGGTA
Organism: Latrodectus elegans; assembly: GCA_030067965.1. Lineage (NCBI taxonomy): Eukaryota > Metazoa > Arthropoda > Arachnida > Araneae > Theridiidae > Latrodectus > Latrodectus elegans. Next base: position 60,312,243 of record CM057815.1, read on the forward strand.
ACGCTCCTCGCATTCCACTGTACAATTTTCATTTTGAAAAAGTGTTTATAAACTGAAGATATATAGCACTTATATAGAACTGATATAAGAATTTTTTATTTGAAATCCCTTCAAATATGAAAATATAATTATATAGGTAAAAAGTAGGTACTCTAATCATCCAACAGAGAAATCTGAAAGATCAATCTCTTTCTCTATTTCATATTGTTGGTAGTCCATCTGGTCTGGTTTTGAGGATTTGGGATTTTTTATTATCTTTGATTTTTTCTTCCTTTCTCTTTCAGGAGAGATTGGTGTGGTTAATTTAGAGATAGTTTCATTCATTTTAGTCAAGACGGATTCATTAATTTTATTCACTGTGGAGTCTAATGATTTTTTAAACATATTACAAATTTTAGTTAATTGTGTTTCTATGATCTTTTCAATTGAGGTTATCAGTTTAAGGGCCAATTTATCAAAGATCCCTTGCATCGATTCTATGTCTAGATTGGTTGTAGGCATGGAAACTTTCTTTGCGTATGAAGTGTTTTTGTTTGCGAATCGCCTTCTGGCTTCGCTTAGTGTCAAATTATTTTCTGCCTTAAATTTGAATATTTCTTTTTCTTTTGCCCTAGTTGGGCACTCATTATAATCGGCTCTATGTGAGCCCGTACAATTGGAGCATCTCATTTGGTTTAAGCATATTTCTCCATGTTTTTTGTCTCCACAGTGAACGCACAGTACTTCATAAGGGCATTTGTTAGGATTATGAGTGAATTTGAAACACTTACCACATTGGCGAGGTCTGTCTACGAATAGTTCCACTCTGTGGTTGGTAAAAAACAGTTTTATTTCTTTTGGTATCTTTATTCCCAGAATAGATACCAGAACCGGAGATACTTCACGGTTTTTCTTATTGAATCTTCTTAATTCTAAAATTTGGATTTTATTTTCAGTGCTCAGCTCCTCTGCAATCTCTTTTAATGGAGTTTCCGTTGGAATATTAAATAGTAGAAACCTGGTAGAGATGCTTTCCCATAGGATTTCGTAGTGTACCGGTACCCCTTGTAACTCTTTGATATTTAATATTTCTGTAGCTGTTTCCATGTCTTGCGTTGTCATTAGTAGTCTACCGTCTCTTGTTATTGTCTTGTTAGAGATCTTTCTGAAGTTCTTTATCTTTATTATCAGTTCGTTTTTCAGTTCCCGGGGTTTATTTTTCGGAATTGACCTTCCATTGTTGGCTTTTAGGAATATGTTAAATGTGTTTACCCCATTTTCTTTTGCAGCTAAGAGACAATTCATATCATTTTCTGCGGTTCTAAGGAAATTAGCTCCGTAAATGCTTTCTTCTGCCATGTTTAAATCCATGTTGTTTAGATCTTCATTTTGTAAAATATCCAATACTTGAATTTTAGAGGAAGCCAGACTTATGGCTTCTGTGTTCCGTGGAAGCTTCTATTCCGAAAAGGCAATAAGTCTTCGCTCAACTTGAGCTGAAGAGGAAATAATTTTTTTTTTTTTTTTTCTAAAAATAAATATTAAAATATAAATTATAATTCTAATGAGAAACTTTTCTAAAAAAGTAACTGAATTAGTCGGTTTCCAATCAGCCGGCAACTGTTCGATGAAGAGCTAGCTGCTTTCAACTTCACAGAATTCGAACTCCATCAAAAACTACCAGGGCAGTCCACGTCATTATTATCCCAAAATTAGACTTCCACCTCTTCTCTTTTCTGTTTTTATTTTTTCATTTATTTAATCTCGTCACCAGTTAATTTAAAATATTTTAGAATTTAATCATCAAAAAATCCGATTAGAAATAATTTTCTACAATATTAATTGAATTTTACTTAAAAATAACAAAAATGTATTGTTTGGTTGGAATGTCAGAGACACAGACCACTATTTATCTTGATCGGTCTGAAATTTAACTCCTCAGCCTAACATATTTATTGTTACTTTGTTTATTGGCTGTTACTCTAGCAACGATGTCATGTTTATTTGTTAATCTCGACTTTTTGTCATGCTTATAGAAAACTAGAAATGTTAAAAATTTAAGAGCTTAACCCTGTTCATTAAAGTAGCTGAATTTAAAACAAAAAAAGTAAACTTATATTAAAAGCTTTAATAATAACTTTTGGTTATAAATAAAAATTCATTGTTTTGTTAGTTCTAGACATATAATAAATAACTGTATTAATTATTTTAAATTTCACTTTATATTTATTTATTTCTTATTTATTAAAAGAATATTTGTATTAAAAACCCGCCCAAACTAGTTTATAATCAAGTATAAAGTGTTGTTGAAAATAAATTGAGAATCATGAGGTGACAAACAATGTTTGCATTATGTAATAGCCTCATTACATCAGAAAATGGAGGGACTGTATGATGAGTTTGTGTTTCATACAGATTGAAAATATCAAGCAATTTACCGAAGTAAAGAAGATTTTATTTTCCATTCACCAAAATAAAAATGACTGTGTAATAGCTTTAAATTTATTAAGATGAATATTTACAATTATTATTTCACAATTGCTTACATTTTACAATAACTTAAATTTTAATTATAGCTGGAAATTGTTGCTTCATTTTGAAATCTGTCAGAAGTATAACCCAAGTACCAAAATAATTGTGCCCTATATTGACTAATCATGGCTTTGTCTAGGTCAGTGGTTTCCAACATTTTTGTACCGGCGCGCTTTTTAAAAACAAAAAATTGGTGCGTCCCCCTGTGGCAAATAATGCATTTTTTAATTAGTGGCAAATAATGTATTGTTTAAGTCTACTTCCTTTTTATATGCAGTTAAAAAGTAGATCATGTTTCACTTAGTTTCGAATAATAACTGTATGAAAAATCAAAACTATCAGTCAAATCTTGCAAAGCATTTTTGTGAAAATTCCTGTGAACCGATTTCAGTGATATTTGGTATACTTACAAAATATGGGTCCGATGACAACGCAATATTATGAAAAATAATTTATTGATATATCAGAATGATAAAAAAATAATCTTTACTTTTTAGTGCATTTTAAAAAGCCTGTAACTTAATTTTTTTACCAGTTTATTTTCATTTTCCATGATTTTGGCGCCCCTAGATCATTGCACTCCGGGCGGCCGCCCGGATCGCCCTACCCTGGAGCCGGCCCTTTATATATCAACGTGGTTATCACAAGCACTACTTACGAACTAATTATGTTCATAGAAAACAGAAACAATCAGATGCTTCTGTTTACTGAAGTTTGGCGCTAGTAAGCACGAGAATTCCCAGGATGTTGCGAGTGCTTATCTTTTGATTCCACCTCCCACCGGTGCTCGGCTCAAAACGCGAAAGCGAGATCTTTCGTTCCAAGAAGAATATGGATGGGATGTTTTAGCATTTGTACCCGAAAATTTCGCGGTGAGGATTGTGGATTATGTATACTGCTGATTCATTTTTGACACCTATTCGACTTTTTTGGTTCGTATTTGAAAATGATATTTTGGAAACAGGTGCATGCCTCCCTTGCAACTGTCTCGCGCCCCCTGGGGGCGCCCCACAGATTGGAAACCACTGATCTAGGTCCATCATTGGGGGTCTATATCAGGCCTATCTTGACTGGTCAACATTTCGTTATATAAGATCAATGTTGGTTGCCTAGAGAGGGCCACGCTTGGCAACTTACATTGAACTAGTCTGGTTGGCTAAGATAGGACCAAGCTTGGCTGCCAAAATTGGTCCAATTTAATTAGCCAAGATAGGAACAAGCTTGGCTGTCAAAATTGGTCCAATTTAGGCAACCAAGATTGTACCTATCTTATTGACTTATAGGTTTGCCTATATTATAAGTAGCTCATAATGATAACAAAGAATTTTATTTTGAATTACTAAATTTGAAGGAAGCAGTTTTAAATTATTACAATAAGTACGATTTTTTTTATTTAAATCTGTATTGTTTCATCTTACATAAGTAAAATAATTGTCATGCTTGAAATGAATTATTTTGCATTCCATTTTTAAAATAAACCAAAGTGCCATATTTGCTATTCTTTTAAGTAATATCTAAATCATAATTTAGAAAATTTACTAATTTTATGATGAAAATAAGGTTATTTTGAAATTAACATTCAAAAAGAAAGAAAAGTGAAATAAAAATCAAGTAAATATTTCCTATTTCCCAATTGTGAATATATGAACGATTTAACACATAAGTCTAATTATTGTGTAGGCGATATTTTAAATAATCATATTAGCAATATATTGATTTGATTAGCTTAATATTAAAAGAAAATCACATTTCTGCATTATTTAACACTCATTGACTCTGTCAACACATGTGTTTAATCATATTTTTATATTTTACAATATTTTTATTTCACTATATAAAAAATTCATTTCTAATAAGTTAATTCTAATTAAATTAAAATGTAAATTTTGTTTTCTACAAGAAGCTAAACTAAGAATTTATACACTTAAAATCTTTCTCCTTGTGTCTCTAATGAAGAAAAAATTTACTTTATCTTTTTAACTTATAATGAATTGCAATACATCTAGTAGAGGAGCATCAAGATTTGTATTACACTTGTACAAAAATATTCATTCAATTAAACTACTGTTTTTTAATGCTTTAAAATTATTTAAAATCTTGCTGTCAAACTTTCAAATATTATTTTTTTCTTCACATGAGAAACAATATAAATAAAAACAAGCCCCTGAATTATTTGTTTACAGTTCAATATTAATTTTGAACAAATGTTGCTAAGTTCTAGAAACATTTTACAGTGAAAACATTAACTGGAACAGTAGAAGAGTTTATTCTAAAATTTTTATTTTAAAAAATGCACATATTTTTGCAGTATTGCTAATACATGTTATTTCTTTACATTTTTAAAATTCAGTTTTCGGCGTTTGTCATCACTATAAACACTTAAGCTGTCTGTTCACTATAACTGATCAGGACTAGAACAACAACACCTAGAAATTTAACAAAAAATTATTAGAACAAAGAATACTTTTCCACAAATATATACATTGCATCTAAAAAGTAATCTTTTCTAACTCAATGTAATTTTTAATTTTAGAAAGTTTCAAGACTAGATTCGTTTTAAATGGCATCAACTGATGACATCTTCCACTAGAAGCATATGATCTTATTATAAACAAATATAAATTAGATTATTGCAACTGTTCAGTAGTATTTGTTACCATAAAAATTATTATTGGAATGAATAGTTAAAGGAAGAACATTTTATAATGAAGACTTTTAAACAATTATAGCACTATTTTAGGAACAGTCACTAATCAATGTCCATCATAAGTAAAATAATGTTTTTTAGTATTGTATTTGGACTTAAAAGTTGGTATAAAAGTCGCGAAAAGTCTAGATTAATGTTTAGCAAGCTCCATATTGTGTAAAGTTAATGTTCCTTTCAATTATGTAATTAAACATAAATTAAAAACAATCTGATATTGTTAAAATTATAAAATGCAATAGACTACGATGTCTTCAACATTTGCATCGATCTGACAGTGCAAATCCACTAGAAAAGCTCGCATTTAATCCCGGGAAACAAAAGTTTAGCAGTTTCACCACTCCAGGCAAAGAGATAAAGTGCGCAAAAAAGAAAAGAGTTATTTATGGTGTATAATTATAAAGTACAAAAATATTAAAAAAACACTAAAAAAATTACAGAACTACTAAAAATTAAAACTTAACTGTGCATATTAAAAATACATTTAAAACAATATTTGATGGTTAAAAGTATTTTTTTTTTTTTAATTCTGAGAATTTTTTTTTATAATTTCTTCAACCATTTCCTGTTTCGTGCCTATTATTGTCAAGTCTTTTAATTGATACTCAGTAGTTGTTAAGCCGTAAAATATTTTTAATTAATTTTACTTGAAAGAAAGTGCTTTCACTACTCTTGCACAGTTATTGCAAATTTTAGAAAAATCCTGAAAATTATACCGAGATTTGGAGCAAAATCCAGGTTCGATATCAATTTTAAAATCTCGATGTGACTTTCCATTTTATTTCGCAAAGCTAAAACCACTACTGTCTCCTCTAACAGGTCCAGCGTTTTTATATCTGATGAATTCCCATCAGTTAACATTGTTTTTAGATGTTTACAATCTTTAGTATGTCGTTTAGAGGAGTATCTTTTAAATTAGAAATATTGTATAAAAATTGGAAATTGTTGTAGTGAGTTCTGGTTAAGTCAAATATGGATGAAATGCATTAATAGCTTCATCTAATGTCAAAAATTAAACTCTGCCTTTCATTTCAAAATAGGATTTTCTTTTGGATAATCTCATGCCTCATAGTCGAAATTAACATTCCTTCTTCGAAAGTTGGGTGAGTTCAAGATAAGCGAGTATGTCAATTTCATCCGCAAGATCTCGAGTATCGCAAAGCATTTCATTAATGGCTGTGTCCGACCGAAGATCATTGAAAAAATCTTTACAATTTTTCAAGAGCTCCATAGGAAATCATAGTCTTTCTTCATAAGTAAATCCCTATATATTTAATATCGGAAGTTTTTTTTTTTTTTGAAGTAAGCCTTTATTTAATTGGAAAACATTAAATTTTTATCCACCTGTTAATATTAACCACAAAGTCGAAATGGGTAGTTTTTTTAAAAGTTTTACTTTTGCATTTTATTTGATTTCCAGAGACTTTATTCACATCAAATGAAAATCTTCCCCGAAATTAGGAATTAGTATTTTAAACTACTTTTTTAACAATACAGTAACATATATCCTATCACATAAAAAAAAGATCGTTCAAATCGGAAAACTAATTTTTTCCCACCCCATAATATTCTCTAAATGCCAAAGGGGAAACTCTTTAAAAGTTTTAGTTTTGAATTTTATTTGGATCCCCAATGGTTTTACTGACATAAAATTTTAAATATTTTCGGAAACTTTTATTTTTTATCAATCTCTAAATGCTATCCAAAAAACTATTAGAGGGCATTTTAAACCACCTTTTTAACAATGGTACCAATCCAATAACATTCCCTATCAAACAAAAAAAATCTTTATCATCGGTTAAGATATACCGTAGTAACCACCGGATAAATATAAAAATAAATAAATAAAAGATCGAATCAATAAACTTACTCCCTTTTTGAACTCATTTAAAAATACATGAAAAAGCCTCTTTTAAAAAGAATATACCTTATTAAAATTCAACATATTAATTTTTCGTAAGATTTAAGTGAATCTTGGTTTATCTTCATCATAAACTAGTTAATTTTACTGCCAATTTACCGCTTCGGGTAGGGGCATGTGTTGCCCTCTCCTAGCACCGGTCCTGACGAGAAGATCACCAATTAGGTGACTTCACTCAGTACAAAAGGACTTTAGTTTGATAAATAAGGGAAACTGTAGGAGCTTTGCCAGGGATAAGACCAGATGGCAACTACTATTAGGGATGGTCCTGGCCTGCAACAGGTTGTACTGGTTAAGAATAAGAATAATTTCAGCATACTTTATGATTTTCATAATGAATTTTCTTACTATTGCCAAGGAATTTCCTGATAGAAATTACTAAGACAGTATTTTTTTGAATTCATTTAAGTTTATTTTAAGAACAATTCATCTAATAGGAGCAAATTTAAATTATTGTTTTTTAATATTATTATCAGATGAAATAATTAATATTTAGATAATTTAGGAATAATTAATATGTTAGATTAGACATATTTTGGCTCCTACATTATTCCGCGACAGTTGACTAAATTACATTTTTTTAAAAAAATTATAACTCACAGGACTAAACTACTGGTAAAAAATAAATTGAATGATATTCAACATAATTAATTTTTTCAATAAAAGTGGAGTTTGGTGCAGTCTTTGAATTTTGCTGGAATCCGGATTATTGTATTAGTTGGAGAAAATTTGGGAAGAGCATTTTCCCCATTTACTTTTAATGCATCTTCTTTTAGAGTACACAAATCTCCGTTGTCTTTTGCCAGAATATAGGCTGGTTTTAACCACTCAATTGTTATTCTAGGCTCTTTTTCCTTTTATTTCAACAGTAAACTATTTTGACATCCCTTCAATCTTTAAAATTTTACTTCAACAGGTAAATGTGTTTCAAGTGTCTTTCTTACTCGATCTATTCTCAGAAAAACATGCCAGCATGTTTTAAAGTCTGTGAACGAAAACTTTATTTGAAGTTTTCTGATGCGATGGTCTTAAATATTCAATTTGTGTCATAAGATTATTTACAAATGTTTCTGGTATTGCTTAAATTGAAGTTTTTGGGAAAAGTTAATCACATAGTTTTATTGGTTGTTCATACCATTTCTGATATGTTAGGATTAGAGTATTTTTGTATGGTACATCTTAATCCCGGAAGGACAATTACGAGTATTACACTCTCACCCCAAGCTATGTTCTTGTGGGCTTTTAATGCTTTTTAGTGACCTATAAAGGTATTCTATATTTCCATTGCATTTGGGTGATATCTTGTTGTGTGATTTTGCTTAATACCACAGATTCTGGACATGTCTGTAAATATTTCGGACAAAAATTTTATCTCCAAACTGTTACTTTTTTATATGGTGTTCCAAATTTAATAATCCAATTATTGTAGAAAGCTTTGGTAGGTTTTGCTGATATATTATTTAAAGAAAAAACTTCAATCCAATTCATAAATCTTTCATAGCAATTCAAGCAATTAAACATTTACTTTTGATGAAGTTAAAGGCCTTCTTATGTTAAATAGAATTTTCTTAAATCTGTCTGTAGATTCTTGATATTTTCCAAAAACTTACTTTATCTGACAGGAAATACTTGCTCGAATTCATTGTTGAATGTCTTATATGCATAAATTTTGAAGTTAAAAGCTTTACCGAAGATTTTATTGATGAATATGAAAATCTGTGTAAGTAACCAAAGTATTTACAATTTATACTTCTTCGGTATTTAGGTTCAAATTGTTGTGGTTGATATGTCACACCATAAATGTTTTCCTCGAGGTAAGGGATATAGCTTAAATTTCAAGGAAGATGAATGGTGTAAATTTTTAATTCTTCATTATCAGTTTGATTAAGTGCTATGTCCTTATTATTAATTTCTCTTACTTCTTCTATTCTTGATAATACATCAGTTATTATATTGCTTTCACCTTTAGCATGTTTTATATCTGTTGTAAAACTGTGGAATATAATGTCACTATCTGCATTGTCTAAGTGAAGCTTTATCTGGTTTCAATCGAAAGGCACATTGCAGAGGCTTGTGATAGGTAAATATGGTAAAGTTTCTTCTTTTAAAAAAAGATGTTTGAAAATTTTTTATGGGCATATAAAATCCCCGCTATTCACAATCGTATGTGCTATAATTTTTCGGTGCAGAATTTTATTTTTTCCAATAGAATGCTATTGGATTCTACCATTTTCGTCATAGTTTTATAAAACTGATTCAGTAACTAAATCTGAAGAATGTATACGGTATAAGAGATAATGCGGAATTCGGGTAGGATAACAAAGCAGAATTGGTAACATCTTGTTTCGATATTGTTAATTGTTTTAATGATTCTTCTATTCACTCTTTTTTTATTCATTGGAACTTTTCAAATAGTTATGTAGAATAGCATGTGTTTTTAAATCACCTTTTAGGTAACACCAATAAAATTTGATCATGCCAAAAATTGTTCTTACTTCTTGAATGGCTTGGGTGGCTTTGTAATTCAATATGGTTTCGACTCTTTGAGATAATAGATTAGAAACTTCGGTTCTATCAGATACTCTAAAAATTCTACATTTTGCTTTCCAAAAGTTGATTTTGACAAATAAGGATTTGAAAATTAAATTTAGTCTTCCATGCTCTTCTTCAATTTATAAAGGCATTATCTTTGCCTTGTGCATATTCTCTGTCTAATAAAATAGAAAGCCATTCAGTGCAGAGTTTCTACTTTGCTAATACATAAATATCCTCAACTAATGTTTGCCTTTGTATATAGATATAGATTATATAGATCTCAGAGTGAAGAACCCGGAACACAGAGAGTGGATTATCACAATATGTACAATACTGAAAGCACAAACAGCATCAATCAGATTTATAAAATATTTTATCTTCCATGAAAAAAGTTATCCTTCAACAAAATATCAAATAAATTGTAAAGAAAGATTTCTGAATTAAAAATATGAAATACGATCAAAATTTATTGTAATCCTTTGTTTGGATTCAATGACGTTAAATTATCTCTCAGAAGTATCAAGTAATAATAAAAATGTGAAGTAATTCTGAAAATGAAAAATTTGTCACTGGGTAATTAATGTCAAATATGGAACTTCAATATAAATTTAATGGCATCTTAAAATAAAATTTAAGTCCATATTAGTTAAAAATTTATCTGATACATACAATTTCTTTTAGGGAGAAACTATAACCAATCGCTTAATTTATGTAAATCTATCTATGGATTTGTTATTCTCGATTATTTAAAAATTCAAAGAATGCTTCTAAATTGTTGTAACTTAATATTCCTATATTAATAACACACCAAAGTTTCCTTGTTCGAGGATGAAAAGGAGAATTCAATAAAAATGTAATTTGTATTGAATCCTTAGCGCTAAAGCTAAATCATAAATAAATGTTTGTAAACTTTTAACTAACATTACGTCCATTCGGTATTATATGGTTTCAATCTATAAAATATATCTGGCTGCAAGACTAGAACTTAGACACAAAAGGTCATAAATAACTTACTCTAATTTTTGAATGGCAAATAAGAAGACAATTTTTGGTCCATTACACTTGAACAATAATTGTTGGAGAATTAGAACTAATGATGAAGCTCTTATCAATCATAAGTCACAGATTTTTATGGTTTGGCACATTGATAGATCATTGTTAATACAGTGGTTAAGATCTTGAATTAGAAGTTCATGTGCAATAGGCCAAGAGATATACCAATGTAAAAGTGGCTTGTAGATGTATTGAACGATTTTAAATTCTTAAAGGTCTCCAACTGCGGTGGATTTTCCTTTCATGAAGCCATATTGATTCTGGCTAAAATATTTAATTTAAGAACAAAGCTGTCAGTTGGAATATTATGCAGCAAGCTAAGGACCACACTGGACGGTAGTGTCAATAAAAGAAGAATCTGTTGAATTTTATGTTGAATAATGATGAAATTTGGCATATATAAATAACAATGCAATAATTCAAATACAGAAAACTTTGATTAAATGTAACAATCTGAATTTACTAACTTCATATAGTATTTATGAATTCTTAACTGTATTAAAACTTTTTACGTATTATATTAGTGCTCAAATATGCTACTATGTTTATATAAATTGAACACAGTATTGCATTCTAAATTTATACTCATATAAAGAAAATTTAATTTTCTTATTTAAATTTCTAACTATTATAATTATAATTATAAATTTTATATATAATAAATAAAAATTTATAATCAAATGGAAAATAAAGTAAATAATTGTAAACTTATTCTTGCATTCATATGGTTATTGAACATTTAAAGTGAATAATTTGGAGTAAATTATCTCACACATAAAATTGTATAACTGATGAACAACTAAAAATGAGCAATTCTAAGTAGCATATTACCTATTCCAAGATTGCATTGTACTACATTAATGGAGTTTACATTCGTTTTATGGTGTTCTAAATTCAATTTATTGCTTTGTATGAGGCAAAATAAAAGTAGTTCTCTCTGCCAAGAATGTATTTTTTTCTTAAAGCAGAAATTGTTTTAAATTTTACTTAAAATAAACGGAAGTTTTCAGGTGAACCTCCAAAAAATTTCAATTCTGTGGAACACTATCAACCCTAAGCTGTAAAAGAAATCTAGTTGTTGAAAACAGTTGTAAAATGCGAGAAAAAGAAGGTCACCATTCATCTATTACTCCAAATTTCTTTGAAATGGAAACGTTGCTTAGTAAATATCTGCCTTCAAAGTAATGGTTGAAACCGTACCCTTCAATTCCACCATTTTTATTCGTTTTTGAAAGCTATTTGAGATACGAAAAAATTACGATTTATTTCAGGGTAAATGGAAGTTATGTGTTGACAAAAACTCTATATTTTACCTAGAGAAAAGTCTAAGTTATCTTTATTTATGAATAAATGTTCACAAAAGAAAACTAGATAATTAATGTCTAAATGAGAAGGTCTCTATGTGAGAATAATAAATTTTCAGCGAATTATAATATTGCCCATTCCAACGAACTACAAAATTTTCATTAAAATTAAGTTTCATCTTTAAAGGCAATCCTAGAGTAATATAAGTTCCAAACTTCAGATTTTGTTGCTACAATGTCTTCATTGAAGAGAATTGAATTAACAACATTGTATACCCACAATGAAATAACATTCGTCATTGCAGAAAGTTCTAATTCTTAAACTAAAACTTGTCAAATTCAAGCCAATCTATTTTATCTTGAATCATCTGCATAACGTTATAAAGTAACAGAACATTTTATACAAATTATAGTATTTGCGAGAACTCTAAGTTTCAGCAAGAACAGCAGACTACCATTCAAACTCCTGTTACCATAAAATTAGGTACTGAATTACTATTTTCCCAAACTAAATGATAATTGATATGTTCTGTCTTCTTGTATATTATTTGCAATTTTTATTACACTCTGTTTCTAGTGTCTGTTTCAGTAAAACAATTTTCTAGCTGGTCAGTGTTATTTTTTTACACGTGAACAGTTTTATTTATATAAACATCGAAGATGTGGAAAAAACACGCACCTTTTAAAAGCGTTTTTTGATTGTAAGCCCCAAAATTTCAGTCTGTGAGAAAGAGTAAACATTTTATAAAAATATTTTCTATATTTAAAAAATTCGATATTAAATTATACTTTATAATACTTCATAAATTTATACAGTTCAAGATATAAATTTCTATTTTAAAAATCAAATTTCTCAAAGCTTTAAATGGATGACTATAACATTTTTTGAAAACTGAATGAATAATAATTTGATATTATTGTTACATTGACTGTGATTTATAATATTAATAAAAAATACAATTTTAATTCTCATACAGAAACTATTTTCATATCAAATACCATGAATATGAGAGATTGCAGAGTAGATTTATTTTCTTGATTCCATATTCAAATGTTATCACCAAAATGTGTTATTTATAAATATTAGAAATTACTGGTAAATTGAGATTCCTTACTTATTAGACCTGTTAAAATAGTACTAATTAATAGTCGTTCACAAATTCATACACAACAAAATAAAATCCATTTTTGCATCATACAAAACAAAAAAATTTAATCATTCTACAACATAAGTATGATAAATCTGCATATAAAATGCAAAATAAAAAGATTTCTTATAAAAACAAGCAAATACATGAATATCAGTTTATATGAATTATTTTTAAAATCGAAAGGAATTCTCAATCAAATAATTAAATAAATAAAATGAATTTTAAAGACTCTGATTTTCAGAATTATAAACATATATTTATGAAATATTTCTATTTATGTTTTACCAAGTAAATTCATCTTTAATTTGATAAGCATAATATAATAACAGTTTTTTTTTTTTATTTTTTTTAAAAAATGATAGTTTTTTTAGTTTGTAAAAATTAAAGTATATGAATTACATATTTATATTCTATTTAAATGTAGATATGCAATATTTATCATAGTACAAAAACAGTCAATTTGTGTAAATTTTCAAATAAATACTCGTGGAAAGTAAGACATTGCTAAACCAAGACAATATTTTTAGATTATTCTGAATATTTGTTAAAAATACTTTATCACACCGTGCGTGCAGTAAATCGCTCTCCGACCGTATGTCTGTGTAAAAGAGGAGTGAATACCTAAAATCAGTCCTTTTAGAAAATCAGTCCTTTCTTGTTTGATGCTTCTGATGTTGTATCAATCTTCCTGGCTTTTTTAAGTGCCAAATCGAACATGCAAATTACAGTATAATCCTCTGAATATTGATTCTTTTATGTATTATATATATCGACTACGTTCAAACAGAATTTTATTAAAATATGTTGAGTAATTCTGAATATAATCAAATTTAAAATTTTCAATACAGTGTATACTGTTGCAATTGAAAAAGAAATAATTGTAAAAAGTAAATCTAATGTTTTTAATAATTTAAGTTAATGTATATTTGAATTTAATGGTGGCGAGACAATTTCTTATATTCAGTTTAATAATAATTATATGTATACATAGAAACCGATTTTATACCTACATAAAAATATCTATATAATACATAAAATATTAAAGAAAATCCATCGAATCTTCATATTTCTGCTTAAAATATTTCTATTCTTTAAATTTACATGTGCATATATTATGTACTTAAATGTCAGATTCGTTATATTACATTTGTTTAAATTCGAATTCTGTTTTAATTTTTAATTATTGAAACATAACTACGCACTTTTTTTTGTCTAAGTAGTAATACGATAAAATATGATGTATAAAATAAATAATAATAGAAAACAATGATTCATAGAAACATTTATCAAGTTGCAATAAATATAAACAGTTCTTAATAATTGTAAAAGTACTCTGAAAAAAATGTATAATATTATTCGTTCTGAATAGCAAGTAACTTGAATGACGTGTTGTTTTAAAAAAAGCTAGTTGAATGGTAAATTCTAAAAACAACGTATACATTACTTATTTTCGATGGTATATTTTTCAAGCTCATAATCTTGTCTCACTGTTTTTCTGAAATAACATATAATAGAACATCCTATACAATATTTAAACTCGCTTCTCTAGTTTCAGGAACATCAATTCGAACTAAAACCTTTATTCTTTTTATACTTATGGCAAAATTCCAAATGGTAATAACTATGTTTAAAATATCGTAATTTCTTCTTTATTCCTGAGTTTGCATAAAATAAGTAGAAAATTCGTTTATTCAAAGATTCTTCTGCAAACATGACGTTTTTCTTAAACCGAAATATTTTCAGTTTTTTTAATATATACACTACTGGCCATTAAAATTTCTACACCATGAAGAAATGCAGATAACAAAATGATATTTATTGGAAAAATTTATTGTACTAAAAATAACAAGTGATTAAATTTTCAAAAAATTTGGCTGGACAGATCCTGAGAAATCAGTACTCAGAACAACCACCTCTGGCAGTAATAACAGCAGTTATACGCCTGAGCATTTAGTCAAACAGAGATTGGATTGCATGTACAGGTACAGATGCCCATGCAGCTTCAACACGATGCCACAGTTCATCAACCGTAGTGACTGGCATTTGGTGACGAGCCAGTCGCTCGGCAACCTTTGACTAGACGTTTTCTATTAGTGAAAGATCTGGAGAACGTGCTAGCCAGGGTAACAGCCGAACATGTTCCGTATCAAGGAAGGTCCGTACAATACCGGCAATATGCGGTCGGGCATTATCCTGTTGAAGCGTAGGTTTTCGCAGTGTTAGAATAAAGGGTAGAGCCACGGGTCGTAACACACCAGAAATGTAGCGTGCACTGTTCAAAGCACAGTCAAAGCGAACAAGAGGTGACCGAGACGTGTATCCAATGGCACCCCATACCATCACGCCAAGTGATGGGCCAGTATGACGATGACGAATGCACGCTGCCAGTGTGCGTTCACCACGATGCCACCAAACACGGATGCGACCATCATGATGCTGTACACAGAACCTAGATTCATCTGAAAAGATGACGTCTCGCCATTCGTGCGCCCAGGTTCATCGTTGATCACACCATTGAAGGCGCTATTGTATATGACGCAGCGTCAAGGGAAGCCGCAGCCATGGTCTCCGAGCTGAGAGTCCATGCTGCTGCAAAGTCGTCGAACTTTTCGTGCAGACACTTGTTGTCTTCCAAACGACCCCGTTTCTTGACTCACAGCTCGTGACGTGGTTGCACGATCCATTACGGCCATGTGGATAATATGCCTGTCTTCTCGGCTGCTAGTGATAGGTGGCCATTGAGATCCCACATGGCGTTCCGTATTACTGTCCTGAACCCATCGATTCCATATTCTGCTAACAGTCATTGGATCTCGACCGACACGAGCAACAATACTGCGATAAGATAAATCGCAATCCCGATACGCTACAATTCGACCTTTATCAAAGTCAGAAACGTGCTGGTACGCATTTCTCCTTCTTACACGAGACATCACGACAACTTTTCACCAGGCAACAACGTTCAAATGCAAATTGTGTATGAGGAACCGGCTGAGCAATTTCCTCATTTAAACACAATATAGGTGTCGCTACTGGCGCCTGCTTTGTCTGAATGTGGTGAAAAGCTAATCATTTGCATATCACAGCACTTTCTTCCTTCCGTATAAATTTCACGTCTGTAGCATGTCGCCTTCTTGGTATAGTAATTTTAATGGCCAGTAGTGTAGTAATTCATAGGAAATAACTGTAAAACTTATTTGTAAGAATTGAATTTTAAAATTAGATCTAAAAATATTCCATAACATTTGCCATGTTATGTAATAAAAAAAAGGATAGGTTACGTAATTCGGATAATGAATTAAATTAATAAAATAAAGAACCTTAATCGATCAAGACAATACTTTTAATCACGTGATTAAATATCAATACTCATATCAATCTATGTACTTCTAATTGTGGAATATTTAAAAATAAAGACATTTAGTATCATATATACAACAATATGAATATAAAGCATACTACCAGCATCTAGTCAACAATATAAAATATATTGGAATTATCGCACAAAAATAAATATCAGCAATACATTCAAAGAAAAATAATAAATATTTAAGTATTTCAACGAAAAAAATGATTAAATAATTAATGTGATAAATGATTAAAAATTCATTACATTTTTGAAATAATTACAAATAAGAAAATTTTTATAAGAAAATTTGCAAACTAGGAAAAATTAATATATTTTGCAGTATAATAGTTTTCTAGTTTGCAATATTATATATATATATATATATATATATATATATATATATATATATATATATAAATTATTACATATTTAAAATGTCTCATAAATTAACAGTCTCTCATAAATTAATGCACATTTATATGCCTGCAAATCTAATAATATTAATATAGGAAATTTACAAATAGTAGAGCAATTTTTTATTTTTTATTTTCCTTAGTTAGGGGACGATGCTTCAAATTATTGCTTTAAATTCCATAAACAATTTTGTAGCAAAGCAATTTAACCTAATGATCTTTTACTATACAATGCAAATATGTTTCCTAATAAAGTAATTATAGATTAAAGAATCATTTACCATACAATCCCAATTTCCAATAAAGTAATAAAACTATGGAATTATGTACTATACAATCTAAATGTTGTTTTTTTTAATAAACATAATTAAATTAAAGAACCATTTTCTAAACAATCCACTTATGTTACATTTCTGAATTCTTGTATTCAAAATATGTTAAATGAGTATTCATCAATATGCTTTTCATTTTCAACTGAATTTTCAAAATTAAATTACTATATTTCAGTTTTTCTGGCTTTTATATGACCATTTGTATAGAAATTGCTAGTTTATTCTCATATAATACTAGAAATTTTTTTCCTAGCATTCGTCAAATAATTACAGGTAGAATATACTAATATAATCCAATTATATTGAACACAAAGTTTTGAATAAATTCTTGTTGAACTCTATTGAAACATTTATAATATTAAGATTTGGTTTATTTTCTAAATTTCGATTAATAATTAGGATTTTAAAGAGTTAAAACTGCAAGACCTATTTTTTTGTCTATTTTTATTGAGATTTTCTTTTGTTTAAGTTACTTTTTAAATTGTGGATGTGATGAGATAAATGTATTTTATAATATTATTTAGCTGATTAACCAATTCTCTGCTTGCAGTGTTGACACAATAATTCATTTCTGTCAGCTTAATAGTATTTCATAACTATAAAATCATCCAAAATACCATTTATTTGAATGTTACTCTATGTAAAATCAATAACTTAAAAAGTGTGACAGCTAAAGTTTATATATTTTCAAATAAATCATTAAACGAAGGAAAATGAAATTTCACACAGCAAACGATTTTTTTTGTAATCTCAGTATTGCCTAAATATAAGATTATTTATGTTTAGTACCGCATTTATGCGAATCTAATGCGCACATCCCCGTCTTAAAACTTTAAATAATAAAAAAATTGTTTGTCTGCGAATGTATTACGCATCAATGGCGTGAGGAATTTATTGAATCATATTTTATGCAACAATGGATTTATATATAAACTATCAATCAATGGTATGATAAATTTATTTAAATTTAGATACCATATTTTATACAACAGTGGATTTATACATAAAGTAGCAGAACATAGAATTAATCTATTAGTGGGCTATTGTTATATGAAACAAACATTGTTCATTATCACTACAGTATATACGGTACCTACCCTAAAATATGATCATGAAATAAATCGTAACATTTCTATCTAGTTAACAGTTTCTACAATCAGTGATTAATTGTAAACGTCTATATTTCCTAATGTTTTCATCACTGGAATCCTCGCAGTGCTCTTCATAAGAAGCTGATTCATTTCTTCTTGCCTGCTTCTCCTCATCATCATCGTCATCCTGGGCGTTCCAGAGCATTCAATGAATTTGAAATGCAGCATTTCTTGAAAGATTTCACAATCATTGGTGCTTTGATGTTTTTCCAGGCAGCAAAATCTCAATGTGCAACAATGTGGAGTGCAGCACGCTTAATTTTTCCTGTCGGGGTCAGTTCACGGCTTGGCTCCCAAAACCATTTTTCGTACTCCGCCTGAACGTACCCCTTAAAAGGTTTATTTATACTATCGTCCAGGGGTAGTAACACAGACGTCAACCCTCCAGGAATGATAACAAGATTACTGCCAAGGCTGTGCGTCTTCTTTTTTAAATCGTCGGTGAGATGACCACGAAATGCGTCCAGACAAAGTATTGATGGTGGATTGGAGAGTCCACCGGGACGGCGTTCCCATACATTTCTGGCCCAATCAAGGATTAATGATTCCGTCATCCACCCCTTCCTTTGGTTTTCCTGAATCTGGACATCATCTGGGAGCAGCTTTTTATTCTTAGGGTATTTAGGGTATGTTTTCCATTTAAAGATTAAGAAAGGGAAAATTTGCACCCATCTGCTGTTAATGCCAGCATAAATGTTACGCGTTATTTTCAGCATCCCGAAGTTTTGATGATAACTTCCGTAGTCCCATGCTCCGTAATGGTGTAGTTACAAGCCATATCAAACCAAATTGGCGTCTCGTCATCTTTGCCAATTTGCCTCATTGAAAAATTCTTTTCCTTCCTAAGTGTGAAGACATATCGCTGAAATGTTAGTAGTTTTCTCTCAAAATCTGCTGGAAGCTTTTGGCATATTGTTGTACCACGCATTAGAGATAAGCCCATGCGCTTCATAAACTGATCCACCCTTCCACGGCTATCCTTAACTCTTGTTTCGGTAATCAAAGAGCTTCAGCCTCCTCTTTTGCTTTATTTCTGATGGTGTCACTAGTCACAGGTTGTCTATTCTTCCTCCTTTCAAGTATAAATTTTAAACCTTCTTCTTCAATTTTAGGGTGTCTTCCTTTTCGAGGGCCAGTGAATTTCTTTCTACAGCTTTTGTTGTAAACAGTGCCAATTTCTGTTGCCACCACAAGCGAACATTGCTCTCAGCCACGTTGAACTCTCACCCTGCCTTTCTATTGCAAATTTTTTCAGCATTATTTTACGTTTGAAAGTAGCGTCATATGATATTCTTCTCTGTTTCCATTCCATTTCGTGACTACGTACTTTGCAGTTTGTATCCTCTATGCAATAATGTGTCAGCGATAAATGTAATGATAAATGTAGTCGAGAAATACAGTAATCCATTGTTACGATTTAAATTTGGTTGATGTCATCGGCGAACTGCTGACCTTGCACTTTAATCTAATGCGCACCCCAATTTTGAATACTAAATTCGGCCAAAAACGATGAGCATTAGATTCGCGCAAATACGGTATTTAAAACATTTGAATTTTCAAAGTTATCATTGTCTTTCTTTGAAATTCCTTTCTATTATAAAAAAAATGTAAATAACAACATTATAAGGAAAAAAATTCTATTTTAATTTGTTTTTGTAACGGAATTCGCAACGTCACGTGGAAGAGAATGATTTGAACTCAAAACTTTACTGCCAATCGCTAGGAATTCGATAAAAATCATGTGTATAAAGTAATCTAGAATATATATATATATAAAAATAAAATTTCGTTCAAAATTTGCAAAAAAAGTTTTAACAGTGGTACTCTTAATTTTCGTGATAGATATTTGAAATAAAAAGAAGAAAATTATTGATAAAAAATTAAGTATAGTTAAATAGTTCTTAAAAATAATGAGCATGTACTCGATATTTCATTTATTTACATCAATTTAATTTAAGGAAAAATTATATTACTTATCACAAAAATCACGAGCGATATATTGGTCTTATATTTTCATAACACACCGTAAATTTGCTGATTGCTTAAAACAAAATTTAAGGAAAAAAAGTAAAGAAAATGTTTAAAGGGGAAAAAATGTTTTGCAAATTTCTTTAGTCACACGAGAATTGAAAGAAAAACATTGTATATTTTAGTAGAAACTAATTTTAATTAAATGGTTTGTCATTTATAATTCTGAAACATCCGAACTCTTTTTAATAAACTGTAAAATAATCATTTTATATAAATATCGTGTATAATATTGGATTTAATGTGAAATCAAATTCTCTATTAATTCCATAGTCAATAAGGAGCATTATTTGTCGGTTGATTAATAACACGAAAAAATATCCATCGCCAAATGTTTTAATTTATTATTGCACAGGCTGCACTTTTACAGGATCTGCATTTATATTCAGTGAGTGTAAGTTTCAAAATTTTCATGTTTTTTTTTGTAATCAAGCATATTTAATAATTATTTGGAATAAGAATCAAAAATTTTCATCGATTTGTTTTGGTGATGTTTAGTTTACTGCTTTTCTCTCCCTTACACACTATGTTAAAAAATATTAAAATGTGCAAAATTTTTCGACAGTTTTGATGTTTTCTTGCTAACATTTTACTGACTAATATGCACCCAGGAAAGTTATTCAAAAACTAATAATCAAATAATTTATTTTTAAATGTACTAACTTAAAAAGAAACTATACATATGCGAGTAAATTATAAAACCCCTACCATGTAAAAGTTGAAAATTTATAATATTTATAATATAATTTGCAATAATTTCTCATAAAGTATAATTTATAATAAATGTTATTATGTAAAAAAATTACCTTCACAGGATGCAGGTATCCAATTTCTATAATAGCTATTTCTTTCAAACGCATACTTCTCCAGAGTAAGAATCTTATAAAAGAAATTACAAATTAAAATATAATATTTAATTGTGTTTGAATTAAGCCCTCTAAATAAAATTATCAATTTTCTTTCTAATGCAGAAATACTATGTTTTGTTAAAAATTCGGATTTTAAAATGATACATTTTGAATCGTGTTATCTTAAAATTTTATAATCCAACACCCAATTATTTTTTTTATAAATTGAAGCTTCTAATTTTGATATAAGAGTTTAATTCGTAATCATTGGTTTAATTTTAACTTTATATTTGAAGAATGATAAGCAACTATTACCTGCAAAATGTAAAAGACAATAATGCAAAAAATTTATAATTGGTAAAAATTAGTTATATGTATATTTTATGCCTTCTCCAATTTTCAAAGAGTTGAATTTAATACATAGATGTGAATAATAAGTTCTGTGTGTGAAACTATTTTCAAGAAACATCATCTTAAAATACGTCTCGAAGATATTTACAGAATGCATAACTTCTCTACTAAATGAATCTATATGCACGCCGTTTCTCCTAATTCTATGTTAAATCCGGTAAAACAGCGGTCTTCAGGCACCATATTAAAATGCAAAGCCAACCACTCAACCTCCTGAATAATTTTCGCTGAAGATTTCCAAAGTTTCTGAATCTCCTTGGAAATCATGTAGACAGTTACGAATTTATAAATATCCTAACCACGCTGTGTAAATAAAGATGTTGAGTCGTATTGACATTTTCTTGGATACTTCGAGCCTTTAAAAAGGAAAAGTGGTAGGGATCAACGAATTCCAAATAGCTGAGGGAGATGTGACTTTGATCAAACAGAAATATCGATATATAGCATTGCTTGTATTTCGATTTAGAAATGGAAATTTAATTATTGGATATTAATATTTCGTCAACATTACATACTGGTTAAAATGTTTGAGGGAAATCCTAGAAAATGTTAGGCACTAAAGTTTATTTTACTTTTAACACATATTTCATAATGCATATAAATATAATATTATTTCAGCATAGATATTTTTTGAATATCCTATAGCATATTGTTTATGCTTATGAATGTGACCGACAGAGTTAAGTATAAATTTTATGAACCATATCTTCCTATACTCCAAATATAAAATATGTTTCCTTTAAAACGAACCATATTGATGCTCTTAAATGTACACATTTAGCTGTTTTAATTTCTACAAGTTAATTAACAATAATAAATTAATTTTTTTCATATTATAATGTTTTTCTTTTTTTAAGTGCATTAAATACCAAATTTTTAAATATATAAAAACATGTCTTGCCTATTAACCTTGAATACTTCACCCTTAAATCTAAAATAAGAGACCATACAAATACGGTGACAAAAATTTATAAACATTTAAATGATTTTTGTACTAAAGTGTTGAAGTATCTATATTTTAACAGCTTGATGCATAAATATCTTAAAAACAATTGAATGTAATATACCTATAAAATAGTTATATTTACAACAAGTGCTTATATTTCCATTAAAAAATAGAATCAAAAATAAAATAGCTAGTCCAGAATAATATAATAAGTAATATATTAATAATTAATTAATACTAAACCAAAAAAGGAATAAATCGTGATAATATTTTATACATTAACTGTAATTGTATTTCTTATGAATGTATGAACGTGAATGTATTAACAGATAACTTTAAATTAGATATAAACCAAAAATTAAAAACTTATATTTTAAACAATACGTTTTTATATTAAATACAGTATATGTATTTATAAATTTTGATGTGCTATTATTAGATGCTTTAAAATAAGCTATAATAATTTCGTAAGTAATTTTTGGTTAAAATGTACTCAACTCAAGAGAGGGAATAGATATCCTAGGATATCTATTCCCAATTAGAATTGCGAAGAATGATGTAAAAGTTTCATTTTCTACAAATTTGAAACTTATATAGATATTATGTATTACTGTATTCTTAAATTATAATTTAATAATAATGTGAATAATTTATGTAAAATAAACTTTCAAATTGTTGAATTGGTCTTAAGCTGAGCTATAAACGTCTTAGTCTGCTTGTTTTGAGAGAAACTTCAACAGCAAGCTGTTATTTCCTTTAAAATAAACTGAATATCTGTTTCATTTAAAATAGCACCTGATTTAAAACTGTCTGCTTCCTGGCGCACCCTTACAGTAGATTTATTTTTACTTTTACTTCCGTAAATTTTCTTTAGTATATATGTACGTTTTGAAAAAATTCAATTTGTTTTTATTGCCTATAAACGCATCGAATGATATCTTAGAATGTGTCATTATTTCATAAAGAATGTATTTTTATGCCATATATAGAGAGAGCCGCAGCTAAAATGAATTTTTATTAATTCTTACTATGAGCATTTTTGTGCTACTTCTTAATTCAGGTACTTTTAGGTATATTTGTATTAAGTAATATTGTATTGGAAACAACAAGGTAATATTAAAATAAAGTATACTAAAATATCATTTGAAAATAACTAAAAACTCTACTTTGATGCATTCACTCACAAATCTTCATTTAAAATATATTACTATATAATTAGAATAGAATACTTAAAATAATAAAACATTTGTTCCTTATAATTTATAAGTATTCTTGTATGTGTGTGTTATATAATATTAATACTCCATATTCTGAAAACAGTTGTCTATTCATGAGTTTTTTTAAGTAATTAATATTGATAAATCATTTAAAACAATGAAAAGTATCTTCCATACAATTTGATAAATATTTTATCGTGAATTGATTATGTATTTGTTTGTGTTTTAAATTGCAACTAATCACTTTTCACTTGTATTAAACGATATTTTATGATAAAAAAAAGTTTATTACATTGAGGAACCTTACACTGTATATCATATTAATTTCTTGTTTTGATTTTAGCAACCAACGCTTACAATATTTTAAAACAGATATTTTAAACATTATTTGATTTATTGGGTTAACCAGTCTCCAGAGACTTTTTTGCCTTTTTAAATTCAAAAGGTCGTTCCCAATTTATTGAAATTTTATATTTCATATTTTAAAATATTTTTATTAATTTTTTTCATATATTTTTGAATGTAAAAATCTGGATTTTAAAGTAATTATATGCAAAGTTTGTTTTTTTTTTTTTTTTTTTTTTGCTTTATTTTGATTTTAATGGTGGTTGTCTTTTCGACATTTTAATAACTGAATAAAATAAGATTTTTTTTAAATCGAAATTTTTACACACCTGGTCTTTCTAGGACCTTACCCAAGACAACCGAAGCAATCAACCAACTATTCGGATTTTGAAATTGAAGTAAGCACTACAGCAATCCAATGATGTTTGTTACAATGAGCTATCTTATGTTTCGTCAACTACATCCAGATTCCTTATTGAACCTACTGTGCTTGTTTAGCAGGATTTTTGGACTGAAAATGTATTTCCAAATCTTTGGAAAGAAGCAGTAATGATTCTTGTCCTGAAGCCTCTAAAATTTTTACTTATTCTCTGAATTATCGACCTATAGCTCTAACAAGTAAGATTCTCGGGGGTATGGTCAATGCTCATCTCGTTTATGCCATGGGAAAGAACAGATATATTCATATTTCTTAGAGATATAGTCCCGACAATTTTATACATTTTGAAATACAGAATCGAAATGCTTTTGTGTTAAGAAATGATATGCTTTCTATTTTCTTTGACATTGGAAAAGCCTGTTACCGTACATATCGCTTATGGTATTCTCCATACAGTATATTATTTTGGTGTTTGGGGTAATCTTCCGATATTCCCATAGAATATTTTATACGTCGGCGTCTTAAAGTGTGTATTCAATCATATACATCCAATAATTATATTCAATCTTAGTTGTTTTACGGGGTTCAATTTTAAGTATCCCAATTTTTAGCGTTTTCATCACTAACTCTTTCATGGACTTAAATAAACGGTTCATGGTTTATTGATGACCTGCAAATATCATGTCAGAAGACCAGGATGAAGCTAATTGACAAATAATTACAAGCAGTTGTAAATAAACTGTAGTAGCATAGTATAATGAGAATGGCCATACTATGTCTCATAGCAAGGGTGGTTGTGCCAATTTTTTCTAGGAGACTAGCTTTTATAATTATCTCTCTCCAGTGGGTTACAAAAATTACACGCCTATACCCATGGTCAATCTCTCTCCAGTGGGTTACAAAAATTACACGCCTATATCCATGGTCAATCTCTCAGAATACTGTTCAATCGAAAATTAACTTTTCTTCCAGACGTTTTACATCTACGGAAGAAGTGTGAGCGATTGATTAATGCCTTCAAGCTGTTATCAAACACAGGAGCAGATCGCACATCACTCATTCAAATTCAACAGTCATTATTATTTTTTTTATCTCAGATTGACTATGACTGTGTTGTTTACGGATCATCTAAATCTTCTATCATACGTTGATTGCATAATATTCATTCATTACTCTGCTTTGAGAATATATTCAGTCACATTCCACACATCACTCATTCAGATTCTATACGTGGTGTGTCATCAACTGTCATTAGACCAGCGACGAATGCAGCTGTCTCACAATAACTGCTTCAAGATCATGTCTTCAACACATCATCCTGAGCATTCCTTGATTCCTGCTGTAGCTCTGAAGAGACTATATGATACTCGTCTAATGAGCATCTCACCTTTTTTTCATACGGTACATTTGTTGCTTACTGGCTTAAGTGATGTGCGGTGAGTCAGTTGACCATTTTGCTCATCTGCCTTGATGTGACCTGACATTTACTTTTATTCCTTTCTTTGGTCAAGATATAAAATCAGATGCGACACCTATTGTTTATCAACAGCTGTATTCTTATCATCGCTGTCAGTACCAATCACACAAACCTGTATTCAAAGATAAATCTAAGACAATAGGATCTGTAGATTTTAAAAAATGCATCTTTTATAATAACCTATATTCAGCCTGCTCCATCCTTACTCCTAAAGCAACAGCAATACAATCGTCTCTTCAGCATGCGAGTATAGAGGACAATCGCCCATTTTGCATACGCCGACAGCATAAGTGCTTAAGAAGCTTTGAGAAACAATAGTTTTACATGACATCCTATTATGTCGAGAATTTTCTAGGTAACGAATTTCTTTGTCAGCAAAGGTTATGAAAGTTTATTCTATTGAGTGCCAAGATACATGTGCCTTGATGGAAATTAGTGAGTGGATGCAAGTACAGAAACAGTATCGAATATAATTTTACCATCAATCCCGTTCTCTGGTGTGAGAAAGTGTGTGAAAACTCTTATTTATTCTCATTTGCAGGATTCATGAAATACGCAGGGAGAATATTCACTCACGCATAATATATATCTATTACTATAATCAAACAGTTGTCAGTCTTACGAATTTCGTATGTATTGAAAGCAATATATATTAGAAACTGGTTATTATGAACCTTTAATTTACGAATACTCATTTTTGAACCTTAACCACTATTTTATCGGTCCCTACTAGTTCGCAAAATCTTGGTACCACTGTAGGAATATTAACAGTAGAAATATTAATTTTCTTTTGTGTAAGTTAAAAGCATAGTAATATAGTTGTTTTCACAGTATTACTTTATTTATTACTTTAACTTACAATATTCAGCGACGTATAAAATGCTTATAAAAAAGAAACATTACTGAAACTTTGCAGTACAATATAACGTAACGTAAAATAACAGAAAGTTGTTAAATTTAATAATGCAAGGATATTTTAATGAAGAAAACTACCTTTATTTGTCAGATAAATATATTTTTATATCTATCCTCCTTTAAAATGCTAATTAATTGACATTTTCAGGGAAAAAATATTGAATGTAGTAAATAATGAATTACTTACAAAATGAAAATTTGCAATCTACATAAAAGTCAAGTTTACATTTAGGTTGCAAAAGAAAGAAAGAAAAAAAAAAAAAAAAAGCTTGGTGTGTTTATATTGTAGCATGGATGATTTCCTGAGGGACTCTCTTTTTTAGACATGTTGGATATTTTCATGGGGATTTCTCTAACTGTGCAAAATAGCCTTTAGATTAGCACAGAAACAACAACAACATTTCTGACAAATTGTTTTTGATATTTAAATTTTTCTATGAAAATTTTCTATTTCAGCTAAAATTTTAGATAAAATTTTAGCTGAAATGATTACTACCATTTTAAGGCTGTTTTGCATGAAATTTCAAATCTTCGTTGCTATGCAAATGCAAAAAGAAACACAATTATATTAAATAATCAAAATCTTTATGGAATTTTTAATTTTCAGATTAATGATATAAAATGAACAGTAAACCCTCATGAAAAGCCCACATTCAACATCTTATTGTGTGTGTCGTTGAATTAATAATATTTTAGTATAGATAAATTTAATTTTTCAATCGTCCAACAAAAGAAAAAAAATTAAATATAAGGACAACATTAAATAATATAATTAGTTATTGAATAAATTCTTATTTCATATTTAAAAAAAAGAAGGAAGCAAAGTATTTATCTATTGTGGAATTAAAAGTTCTATTTTCCATGAAAGAAAAAAAAATTTTTTTTGAAAGCATCGTATTTAAACAAAAACAGTGAAAACATGTAATCACAAAATAAAATTGCATATTTAACTTTTATATATGCATATGTTTATTTGAATTTCTCAGGATTTATTTATTTTCATATATGTGATTAAAATTAAAATTGAATATCAGCATTTATAAAAATTTACATAACAGATATTAGGAATAAAAAAATATATGATTTAACTTTTGTATATGATTGTAATTTAATGTACAATTCTTAAATTTCTTGTTTGCAGAGTTTCATTTACAGATTTTAGAAAAGATTTCTCTCTAGTTCAAAACTAATAATTTAAAATATTTACCCAAACGACTTCCTCACGCGATATTTGGATTAAGCTACCATCTCAGCCTCTGGAATAACTTTCGCAGATGATTTTCGAAGTTTAGAAATCCACGAGGAACAATCGTGAAAGAGTAGGAATGCGTAAATAGTTCGAACAATTCCTTTGCGAGAGATAAAATTGCTGCATTATATTGACATTTTCCGTTGAATCTCATGCTAGAGAAGCTATTGAATACAGGAAAATGGCAATGGTCACTGTATTTAGAATCCTCAATAGAGATTTAAAATCACTCATACATGAATATCGCAATGACATCTCTTGTATTTTCAGCTTCGGATTTGGTCAAGTATTTATAAGGATAAGTCAATTTTTGTTTGTAAGGTAACCGAAACTATTGTCAATAAATAGTAAAGGTAATTTTTAAAAAATAAGGTTTAACTCAATTAAATCATAAATAATGTTAATTATTTTTCTATATTATAAACATATCCCGAAATTAAAGTAGATTTGTGATTCATTTGTTTTAGAAAATGAATAACTAATCCAGTAAAAGAATTTATTGACTTCTTCAAAATTGTACATTATATATCTATGAATTTATTGGTAAATAACGTCTTGACGGAAAATAAAATTTAAAAATCTAGAGTTTGATTAAGTAATGAGTTATATAAATTAATTAATTGCTTAATACAAAACATATACTCTCAAATTATTAAAACCGTTGATTATAATATTATTTATTTACCATTATTGTGTTCATTTATTCAAAGTAAAAGTGGTTTGGATATTTTTTTATTTATTTTCTTTCAGAAATAGTAACGGAGCTGATTCTAGGTTACTTTTTTTATTCCATGTATACCTAAATATTGGATAATGATCTGGAGCAGTCCATTGACAAAATCATATGCTGAGAAATATAAAATTTAGAAATTTTTTCTTAAAATGTATGTTAATATTTACTTATTATGCCCAAGTTAATTTTTTTCATAAAAAAAAAAATAAATAACCGAATTTTTCAATACTACGTAAGGTATCTTCAATAATTAGAGAATAAATTTGGAATACTAGTGAAATAATGAGAATAAAAGATTGCAACTTCAACTGAAAAAAATATCACTTCTAATATAATAGAAGCTCAAGTCACTAGAGAAATCTATAATACTTTGACTCTCTTTTAAAACTTTTTTACCGTTAATTACTGTCTTTTTGATTGCCTTCATATAGACGTTTCCATGTTAAGCATTTAAATATATGCACTGATAAAAGTTGATGCAAATGCGAGAGATGCAATGAGTGAGAATTCATAAAATTATAATAAAATGAGAATTCAGAAAATTTATTTGGTGTTATTTATTTGTGTAAAATTTATTTATTGACTCTTATACTAAATATATGATATTTAGGACAGAAAGTTGCAATTATTTTTAACTAATACAGATATGAAATCATTAAATCCACTTCTTTTATTAAAATGTCGTGCTAAAGAACATCATTTGAATCCATCTGAAAAAAAATGAGACTATCGAAAAGGATAAATTATGCATTTATTATGTAAAGAAGTGTAAATCAAAATGAAATAAAGGATTGGAAATTATTTCATTCCTATTTATCCTTATATATTCCTATTTATTACACCCTTAAATTATCACAAGTTTCCATACAGCTTATAACAATTCTGAAGTAAATTATTTTGGAAATGAATTTGACGGTGGTTTCTTCATATTTTAATACGTATGTTAATAACTTTTAGAAAAAATTTAATGTTATAGTATACATTTTAAAGTTGTTATTGTGTAAATTTAAAATATGAACTAAACTGAAAAGTGAGAAACAAAGATAACCAAAACAGTTTTTACTCGCATATCCATAATAAATATGTTTACAATAATTTCCATTTTATATATTTTAAGATGTATATTTAAACTCTCTCTCTCTCTAAATAAGGAATAACAAATATTTGTATATGACATTACTAATTCTCTTAAGGCTTACATAAGAGTAAGTTACACATCCTATGATTAAAACATTTGTCTGTTTGTACTTGGTTATGCTGTTAAAATTTTTACCAAAAGTTATTTTAGTAATTTGAAATAATTTTTAAAAAACATAAAATAACAGAAACAAACAAGGCGCAAATATAAGCAAAACTCCAGATCAAATATATTTTTTAAACATTCACTTACATACTTTAATCTTTACAAGAATTGGTACAAATTACTTATAAGCATATCATTTGTTAGCATCATTGCTAAACCCAACTTCTTACGTATCACTGTCATTTTTGTATGACACTAGATTTAAAATTTTATTTTATTTTTGTATTAATTTTTAAAGAATTTTTTTTGTTTTCTATATCAGTACGAAGCTGATAAATAGGAAAGATCTGTTTGGTTACATTTCGTAGATATTTCTTAAGAGTCTCTCATTTTTCGAGAATAGAAAGATCTTTGTAGCCTACTCAAAGTGACGAGAGCTGGAAGCTTCGGATATGCACATCCGGGACTATTTGGAACTTTACAGAAAGGACATAAATTCATCTTTCCTTCTTGTCCTTTACTTCATTAGGATCAACTCTCTAATGGATCTTATCTGACTTCCTCAGACAACTGGAGGACATGTCACAACAATATATATTTCTTGGATCATGGAAACGCATTTATCCAAACAGATCTCACAATTAGATATTGGCTAACAATTCAAGAAATTCATTTCAAGAACATAACAGATTTTTAGATTTAAAAAAAATATCGCACTGAAACAGAAGTGAAAATTAATTTAAGATATTATGTTATTTTGTATTTATTCTCATCATTGTACCTAAAAAAAAAAGAAAAAGAAAAAAAGAAAAAAAAGAAAAAAAAGATATAATATTAAAGTCTAATTAAGAGTAATTTTAAGGAATAAATAGGTCAATAGGTCTACGTGCTACGTGTTAAGTTGATGCAATAAACTATTAATTCTTGTTTTAATGATTCAAAAATGTCTTACAAAAAATATCTGCAGCCTGGTATTTGTATCCAGAGAATTTTTTTAAATAATTTTCAGAGCATTCTTTAATAAAATTTAATAACGATTTATATTTTTTTATATCAAAGCCTATTTAGTTAAACCAATTCAGTTTTGCCACAAAGAATGGATACGTATACCAAGCAAAATTTTTTATCTGAAGCGATAAATGATAAAATTATTTTCATAAGCGATTTATCAACAGAAATTCTATGAACGTTAATTCTATGAACGTCATAATTAATGACCATGTTGCAACTGAAAAGAGAAATTTTTGTTAAAAGTAATTATTTATCGTTTCAGAAAATAAGAATTAACATCTTCTTGATCTATATGACTATCCTATTTTGGACCTTGCGCCACAAAACCCAACCAACCCACTTGCCCTATGTGAAGTATCTGACATATCTTATAAATAAAGGAAACAGGTGTGTTATATGGTGCTGCCATCTGTGTTCGTAAAGTGAAAACAAATATTCTAAATTAACTAAATGATGCAAAAGTAAATAAATAAATAAAAATAACTAAAATGTTGTTTTAGAAATTCCAATTTTTTCTCTAAATTTATAGCGAAATAGCAATGAACTTTGAGTTTTTCTTATTATCTAAGTAGAATATTTTTAGAGGAAAGTAAAAGTTTCAATTTAGTGGGATAATTAAATTTTACGGAAGTTTTGCAAAAATTCAAAATTATCATTTTTGCAATCGAGATTCACAATGAGATACTAGTAATGGCTTACGATACAGTTTAAATATAGCAAAGTGTATCTCTTTCAATTGCTAATTAATTAACTCATTGCGTTCATCTCATTATCTTAATGAGAAATATAATGAGAGTAAAAGTAGAAAAAAAACATAAATATAAAATTGCTTTTCGTAATTGAGGAATATAAAAGATTGTAATAGCATAACGAAACATGCAGCAAAATATTACACAAAATAATAATACTGTATGTTCAATACTGTGTAATAAAATAAGGCTTGGAAATTATGATAAATTAATGTTATTAGAAAATTCCGTAGATATTTGATGTGGTCTTTAATAATTGTTTATTGGAATATACTTCAAAATTATTTATTTCATAATATTGCTTCATTAAAAAACTGGCTATAAAAATGCATTAAAATTCATGCTATTATGTGAATTAATATGAATAGTAATAGTAATCCAGATTAATAAATTGATACTTTATTTACAGAAATGAAATACCTTTAAGAAAAGTATTCTTGTGTAAAATGACTCTCCATTTAATAGTATACTGGGATAAATTTAAGAATTTATTTT
The DNA here is from genome assembly GCA_030067965.1 of Latrodectus elegans. Classification (NCBI taxonomy): domain Eukaryota; kingdom Metazoa; phylum Arthropoda; class Arachnida; order Araneae; family Theridiidae; genus Latrodectus; species Latrodectus elegans. Next base: position 60,344,713 of record CM057815.1, read on the forward strand.
AAGAATAAAAGAAAATACCTATTGCCTTCTTACCTTCTTTCTTTTTTTTTTATTCTATACATTTAACAGACTAAAATTTTTCTTAAATGGTAATCTAATATTCTAGCACAATTTTACCAGAATTTTAGAATATATAAAAATTAAAATTTATTGATAGATGATAAATAGATTAATTATACTGAGAAATAAATTTTTTATGACAAGAAATATTTTCGTTACACCCCTAGGATTATTATTAAATAATAACGTTTGAAAAATGAATTGTATAAATTAGAAACAATATATTAAGGAAGCCAAATATTCTGAAAACAAATTTGAAGACATTTAACTTTCAGGCACAATTTTTAAATTTCAAGCCTATTCCAAAAATTTTAGAAGACATTCCTAGAAAAAAAGTTATTGAATCGTAAAAGCATGAAATCCTGTTCCATTAGACCAGATAAATTGATTTTAAGCTGCGACTTTTAATTTATTTATTAGAAAAATACAAGAAAGTAAAATAATTGGTATTAATCATTTAGAAAATAGACATACGTTTGATAGATGAATATTTTTAAGAAGAAAATATTTCATTTAATTTTTTTCATGTAAATGATTCTTTAGTATTGGAAGATATAATCTAAACATGCTTTTTTTCGTAGGCAGGAGATTAATCATTCAGAAAACTTCTAATTTCGTAATAGTTACAACTTTGCTACTTTCTTTCTGTTATAAAAATGTTTCTTCCAGTTGACCTGCCCTCACTCAACCAATAACTTTCGTATCATTGTGAGTTTGAAGTTTTCCTGTAAAGCGGACAAATATTTTAAAAGTATTTGTCTGGGTCATTTAAATAATGATAAAACAGTTGCTCAGAATTTTAGTTAGAATACAGCAGCAGACATTTACTTAATTCTTTTTAAAAATAAATATAATAGTACACTTACAATCAGTGTTGTAAAGGTGGGAATAAACCAGGTTTATTCTCATTTGAATATCTTGCAAATTTTCAAAGTTCTCAAAAATTTTGAATTTTTTTAAGATGATGATGAAGCTTTTTTTTTTATTACACATATATTAAAATAAAAGAAAAATCTCTTACAGTTACATACTTAGAAACTTATGGAAAAAATCTATTCTTTTTCTAAGCTTTCAGAAAAGATCCTTATTATTTATATTTAAGTAGTTTTCAATCATTTGTTTTAAGTTGTACAAAACACATTTTTCTCCTTATTAACAAAGAAATTAATTGTATATGAAAATAAATTAATTTAGCATTAATGAGCAATTTAGAAAATTTGTAAAAATTAATAGTCCAAATAATAACTTTTTTTAAGTACGAGTTTATATTAAAATAAAGACGAATATCAGCATTCTTTGTCATAGGCCGAGGTAGCATGGTTGGTTAGGGCATTCGTTCTTAATATCGGAATACGTGTGAGATTGGGATCACTTACATCCCTTGTTATGCCTGTGAATTTTCTGCTCGATCCTTACTTCTAAACTTTTTCTTTCATTTTCAATGGTGGGGAAAACAAAGAAATACAACCAAGAAGAATAAAAGACAAATTTCAAAAAGAGACACAAACCAGCAGGCTCATAGACAAGCCCATGAAGTGAACTACAGAGATGGAGATGATTACGATTCATGAGTTCTCTAGAACAACATAATCGGCAATCAAGATGGACATTGATCCTTAGATGAAATAATTGTTCCCCAAGGCAGTCGTGACCAGTTATGAGATGAAGGACGGCTACAGAATGTCGGCTGGCTTGTCTGGTATAGCCTCTATATCTGTCTCACTCCAATTCTTATTTTTTTATCCTTTCTTGCAACCAAGAAGAGTTATTAATTTTCATTATTTGTTTTATGTATAGTTTCACGAAGTATTAGGACAGCCTAGATCAATTTGGCTTAATCATCTGAGTGCTCATACGAGCAAGGAAATCAGCCTGCTCGTTGCTAAAAATTCCTAAAACGCCTGGGAATCCACTGGATTGTAACAGTTTTGTTTTTCTGTACTGGAAGTCTGAAGAACTCTTGGCATTGAAATACAGTATCTGATATGGTTTCTCTTTGCGATCTAATTGTGCTTGGATTGCAACCTGGGAATCAGAGAATAAACAACATGTGAAACTTATTGTGAATAGTTGTTTCAACTTATTTCTAAATTATGAAGAGACTTTTACTTTCAGGGTCAAGATGGCAAATCCACTGGGTGCCCTACTCCACAGGGTGACATTTTAGGTCAATTATTAAGTTTATAAGAGAGAATATCCTAGCAGTTGGGAATTATTAGAAAGAAATTCTTTTAATTAATAAAAATAAATCTTGATTTTTTTATTAAATACTAATTGATAAATTTAACTCATTAGATTAGTATTTTTCTTTTTAATAGAAAAAAAAATTATTAAACTTCTTATTAGAAGAAAGAACAGATATTTGACATCAAAATTACCTTCACTACTTTATTTTGCTTCATATGTGTAGGTTGAATCAATTCATTAAATGAAGTATGATTGATTCAGTTTATTTCCTACAAAATTTCCAATCACCCCTTGAATTTCCAGTTTATACCTAATATTCTAGAACAAATTTCTGTGCTTCACAATTCCCAGGAGAATGTGAATTTTGCATCTCTACTTAACATAAGACTTATAATCTTTTCCATATTTTTAGATGACACAAACTATGTTCTAAATCTTGAATGAATAAAAAAATCAGCTTTTTTTCCCATTGATATAAATTTTCTTCGTTTATTATATAATGCCAATTTAATATAAAACCAATAAAATTTTAATTCTGAAATGATATCAAAACCTGCAAATTTGTTAAAATTATTATTTAAAATTATTTCGTTGCTTATATATCCAAGTGTTCTTATTCAATTAATTTCCATTTGACGGCAATGCAATCCAAATTGCTCTTCATTTTCAGAGTTACTCTTTATCATAAATATGAAAGAAATTATTTCAGAATATTAGCTTCATAATGCTTATTTGCAGTAAGAACTGATACTATTTATATTTCATTTTCAAAATTCTCAAAAATTATTCGAAATCCATATAAACAGTATAATTAATGATCATTGTAATCGAAAATTCAGATTATTTTTTTCATAAATGATACATTATTTTATTAATTTTAATATATATTATATATATATGTACATACATATATATATATATATATATATATATATATATATATATATATATATATATATATATATATATATATATATATATATATATATATATATATATATATATATATATATATATATATATATATATATTAATGTGATTTTGTGTTTTCAAATTTTAAGAAAATTTAGAAAAACATGCCAAAAAAATTTATGATTATGAAATGTTAACCTTAATTAATTGAAAAATATATTTTTTCCATAAAATATTTGTATTAAGTTTAGAAAGTTTCCTAAGTATTATAGATTTGTTGAATTTAAATTTTATATTTAATAACAATTAACTTCATTTCGAACTAATTAATCAACAAATAATGCGTAAAGCACGTAAAATCTTCAAAAATAGTTCTTGTATTTCACTATTACGGAAATAAGTCATATTCACGGAAATAGATGGCAGTACTTGTTAATTCAATTTTAAAAAATAAATATTTTATTTTTTTGAAATCACAATTTATCTATGAAATAATCTTGTAAGTAGATATTCCGATTAAAAATAAATTAACGAAAACCCATATTTTCTCTTTTATGAATTTTCTTCATAAATTATACTTTATTTTAAACTTTATTATTTCTAAGTTCTTATTATAATCCTATGGAGAGGAAATTTTTATATCTAAAATATTTGTTTTTATTTACATTTTTTCCAAGTTATATGTGATTCAGAAAGGAAAAACAACTTCTAACTCATAAATAATAAAAATTAACTGGAATAATTGTTTCAGTGTATTTATATTTATTTTTCTCGTATATGTATACATTATTGAAAGCTTTCTTAAGATATTATACATTTATGGCTTTACCCATATTATAATAATTAATATTATAATTAATTGTAATTTGTTTTAATGCTTGAATAAGAAATAAAAAATAATTATCTTTAACGGTGAGGAATATGCTAAATTTTTTAAAGAACAATTGTATAGACCAGTGTTTATATTTTGTTAAAAGAAATTTTTTACCTAACCTGAATGCATATTAATAAATTCAATAGATTAATAAATAAGGACACTTTTTCTTTTCAAAAATATATGTAAATCCTTTTTGGGTCAATTTCCGTTTGGAAAAAAATGTGAAAATAAACAAATGCACTTTCATATACAAGTCTTGCTTTTATTTTGATATTATTATGATATGATTCTGAACTAAACATTTCTATATAATAATTATACTACAATAATTAAAATTAGTTTCATTATGAAATTATGTTATCCTTAAGTGATTTGTGAAATAGTTTTTGAATTCCTGCAAAAATTTTGAGGAATTATTAAAAAGAGAACAACATACTTCAACATATTCTCAATACATCAAATTTATTTCCCTTTATAGTTTCAAAACAAACAAATAGATGACGCCACTAAAACTAGTGTTTTATATATTTTTATTTTTCTACTTTATGCCTCTTCAGAGAATATTACCTTGCGATAGTCTCACTGAAGAATCAACTCTTAAGTATCTTTGAGAACATTCACATTACTATTAACCAAACCAATCTTCCAGCTGGGTAAAAAGTCAAAAAAATTAATTAAATTTAGATAAATTAATGGAAATAAAATGTAAGCATATTTATTGTTTACATTTAATTTTATGAAATTTGTTGTGTTTAATCATAATATGCATTATTTATAATTTTTTATTATATGTTATTTATAATACGTATTTTTAATTATTAATAAATATATTATAAAATAATTTGTAGAAAAGCTTTACTGGCGCTGCCTATTAACTCATAAAGTAACAATTAAGTAAGATAAATTAAGTAAGGTAGATAAGGTACTGAGACGACACATGACGAAGATTTCTTTTTTAAATATAAAAAAAATAATAATAATAACGTATAAAAAATTTTTAAAAGACAAAAATGCATAAAAATGTATAATTCTGATTATAAAAATACAACGCATATCTGTAAAGATCGTGGTAAAAGATCATCTCTTAATTTTTATTTTTAAAGATTTTCATTTTTAAAAATAAAAATTTTTCGCTGAATAAAAATTGTACTAAATGCTCCAGCTAAATTTTTGAAATACTCTATTTTTGGATGGCAATAATAATTTTGAGTATGCAAAAAGTTTTATGTAATTCTTACTAAATTTTCAGAAAAAAGAAAAAAAAAAATCTTCTTTAAAATAAAGCATTTATTTTCATGTTTGTACTAAATATAAAATAAGGTACATGTTTTCAGTGCAGAAAGTTATCAAAAATTACCAATAATTTACTGATTTATTTTTAATTTTTCTCATTCTTTGAAGGTATTTTTAGGATCCAATTACGATTTATCATACTTACCTGTATGTATGGATATACTAGCTTAGGCTTAATAAATAACTTACGCATTTACAATTCGTTATTTTTAATATATACATATATATATATATATCCTAGCAAAATGCTTACGAAAATTCTCTTTCTTAATAAAATATGAAATCAAGTGATTCATAAACCCAATGTTTTTTTTTGTTTTTTTTTTTTCCCTTCGTTGTTTCTAATTTCCCATTTTCTCTGATGGAGTCAGGCAAGATAATAAAATCGTTGGCATTAATGAAATCTGATACAAGAAATGGATCTTTAGTTGCAATATGGCATGTTTTGATAGTGTTTCAAGTTCGAGTATGAGAAGTGCTTGATATTATCATAAGTAAAATAAATATCATCAGTTAGTAGATTATGTAAGAAATTTTTTTTTTGTCAAAATTCCAACCGACATAACGAGAGGTTTTTACACAAGATTAACTTATAAGGAATATAATATTTTTACTTACTATCTTATTTTTGGTATAAATAAAAATTAAGAAGACTTTTACAGTTGCTGCACTGACTAAAAAATAAAATTACAATATTTTAAATAATTTTATTTATATTTATTTCCTTATGTTTCATAAATATAGCTATTTTTGATAATTTCTTTTGTATTATGATTCGTTTCCAAAAAGTATTATTTTTTCAGTTTGATAAACCTTTTTTTTATAAAATTAATAGCAATTAATATTAATGCACATTAAAATATGAGAAAAGTATTTGCATAATAAAACAGCTTTAGAAATTTATATTTATGTTTTACATATTGAATAATTTTAAAATTACAACTTATATTTTGTAAATTCATTAGGAGTACATTTGGGATATCAATAAAATAATTATATTTAATGCTTACTGCTGAAATATATATAATTTATTTACATATTTCACATTTTTGTAAATTTAATATTTATAAGAAATTTTATGATTTTCCTGAAGATAGATTCCTTTCTAAAATTAAGACATTCAAATTTATGTTATTTTACCTTATTATTCCATTTTATGATATATTTTTAACATATAACTTTTATTTTAATTTATTCATTATAAAATATTAATAATTATATTATTATTATTGCTCTTATATGTTAGTGTAAAAAAATGCTCATACAAAAATTATTCTGAAGGGTTTTTTGAATAAATGTACTCTGTAGTTATATTTCGGCTAAAAGCTTGAAGAATAAAAAAATTGCTCTTCTCATACTTCTCCGCAAAAAATTTCAAGTGTTCTATTTTGAAAGAAGCAAATGGGTAAACATACTAAGGTGGGAAAAAATTATTTATATCCCCCTCGTATTCTCAGAATATATCAAAATGAGTTATTATTCTACTTATTTGAAGCTAGAATGGATTTGAACCATAACTTACCATATTTTTCAGCATATTAGACACATTTTGTATACATTTTTAAAGAAAAATTTTTATTACTAATCATTATAATAAATTTCCAGTATTATGAATACATGTGCTCTTCTCCGCAAAGTAATATTTTCTGCAAATATATACACAGTGTGTATCTGGGAAATAACTCCTTTTAATCTGTTGTATCGAACACTGATCTCCAAAGCTAAATGAAGAGTTACTTCTAAATCAGCGTCTAAATTTCCATTCTTCTTAGAGTACGTTTCTAATGCCACAATTCTTAAATGATTTTAACCGTGGTCTCTGTTTCATATGGGTTCCAAGAATTATGTTTACTGTGAGCTGCTTTTTTACCGATATTCTTCCTGATTCCGCCAAGTTATTTAATTTTCTCAGTTGGGGTGGCCCGAAATGCCCCTCAGTAATGTATGTCTTTATGTAATATTTAAATGTTCTTTAGCATATTTACTCACACATCGCTTATGCTACGTTATAGCAATAGTTTTTGTGCCATAACTTGAAAACAAAAATAAAAACTAGAAAATTGAACAATAAAATTTTGCCCATTTAAAAGTCCTTCATGCAAATTAAAAAGTTTAAGCGAAGGCAGCTGTAATTGTCGTTGACGGAGCATGCGCACTCACTGAACTCTAAGTATGTGTAACATGCTCCTGCCCTACAAGTAAACAAGAAAAAAATCTTAATATTTCAAATAAGAGAAAATTACCACAAATGATTGTGATTAAATGTTGAATATTGACGCAATCCATTTTTCAGCCTTATTTTCAAAGGAAAAAGTGTGTCGTATACAATTGCAAATATGGTGCCTAAAAATATGTAAAAGAAAAATTTAAGAAGAATTTTAAGACTTTTAATAATCATATTTTATTTATACAACTCATTTTGTTTTTCTGTATATTTATTATAAAATATAAAAGACATATTAAATAAATAAAGTTTTTAAGTTAATTTTAAAAAATTTACTTCAAAATGAAGAGTTTATAATAATACAAATTACTTTTAAGCTTCTGAAAGAACATAATAACATTCGAAATTGTAATATTGTTTCAATAATTAACGTAAAAATTTTCAGAAGCGCAGCACCCGATTCAAACTAATTAGTAGTAAATTATAGATTGGTAAAAAAACATCGGACTACCACCAGCTGTTGGCTAAATTCATTCTGCACCTTTCGCCTAATCCAATAGCAGCATGTTATCAAGTGACCGAGTGGCATTAATTTTCTTCTCTCTATCTCTCATGATTTTTTTTGATCAATAACAAAATTCACTGAGTCAAACAACTGTTGCCATAATTTCATTTTCCAAAGGACTGTGGTTTAACTTGTTTAGTCGATAAAAGATTTGGCTCTGGTGGCTTACAAGGACTACTAGTAATGCAAACTACGCTTTAGATCTTAGTAGATGAGAGTGTAGTTTTTTTTTTTTTTTTTTTTTTTCAAACAAAGTAGATTTATTTATCAATATTTCTTTCTAAACTTTTAATAGCAGAAGAATAATCTCTATTTAAAAATCCATAATTACCAAATACTTAATCGTTAAAGATAAATCATTTAAAAATAATAAATTCCTGTTAGACACTCAAGGCATAAAAATTATTAAAAATTTCTGAGCAAGTCGAAAAATTTCATAAATTTAAAATATTATTAATTTATTTAATATTAAAATTCCAAAATTTTACTAATTTATTAAATTTTAATTACATATGTTTTTCTATTAAGTTTTATGATTTTCTAAGTATATTTAGAAACAAATAAGTTGTATCAATTATATCTGCAGAGTTGCAACAAAATATATAACAAAAAATTCTACCTAATTTTTTATATATTGCAAATGATTTATATTTTTTAAAAATAAGAGCTTTTTTTAAAGTAATATTTGCTATATACGGTCAGTATATAATAAATAATATTTAAAAAGGATTTTCAGTATTCTTATTTTAGTATTCTTAAACTTAATAGTTCTATTTTAATTTCATATCTGGTAATGTCTGTTTTCACTTCAATTCTATTTGCTTGATATTTCAATGGTAAACTTAGTTTTAAAATATTAATTTCTTTTAAATTTGAACATTTAAATATAGATGAAACGTATTACAGAAATTTTCAAAATCCATCAAATTATTACTTGTTAAAAGATCATTTCTACCGTAAGTTTGAATTGTAACAATTATCAAAATAATTCCTTAAATTCTTACGTTTATTTTGCGATCATAGTCAGATTTTTTAAATTTTATAATAAAAGTTTCCTTTTGATTTTTGTATTAAAAATACCCACTGATAATTGAAACAAAAAATTGTTGTATCCATATAGTATTAAATGATAAATAAAAAATATAAATTTCATTAAGAGTAAAATTTCAATTGTCATGTAACAAAATGTAAAGCGTTCTATATATATCTGACGTTTAAATTACACCGGGAGTGGAGAGTTAAGGCCAAAAAGAAGGTGAAATGATACTTAAGGGGTTCCATAACCGATGATCACAAATAACTATAAAATAAATATGATACTTAAGGGGTGAAATGATACTTAAGGGGTTCCATAACCGATGATCACAAATAACTATAAAATAAATATGATACTTAAGGGGTGAAATGATACTTAAGGGGTTCCATAACCGATGATCACAAATAACTATAAAATAAATATGATACTTAAGGGGTGAAATGATACTTAAGGGGTTCCATAACCGATGATCACAAATAACTATAAAATAAATATGATACTTAAGGGGTTCCATAACTGATGATCACAAATAACTATAAAATAAATAACGAGGAGGAGAGAAATATTTCTTTTTAAAAGAGGGATGCATAATCTGATTACATCCCATTACAAGCTCTAGGAATAAAATGACACAGAAAGAACTATTAATCACGATTGGATAAAGAAGATATCAGTCTCATATTTAGTCACACAGCTTTTTAAACTTTCCAGTTTTATATATAGTTATAGTAAATTTTTCATAAATGTCATTGTTATTAGTGTTAAAAATAAATATTAAATTTAGAATCGAAATAGGAATAAGTTGATCTCCTTATGTTAAACATTTTTCACCAATGATTATTATACAGATTATTAAGGAAAATTCTGAAGTTTTTCGGGATCTCCCTTTTTAAGCTAATAGAGCTGGTAGTCAGACGGTTAACGCTGTGGTCTATGGTTCTACAATTTGGCATGGATGTTTGTAATGGCCCAAATGTACATTAAACCAGAGAGATTCGGCTTAATTCTCCCTTGTTTACAAAAAATAATCGTTGAGTGACATGGCAAAAAAATTAATTATGAGTTAATAACTTCAGTTTATGTATTCAAAAACTGGAAACCTTAAGGAAAAATCATCGCTTTCTTTGAATTTAGCAGTACGAAAGTTAATCAAAAGTGCAAAGTTATTCAAATTATTTTTACCAAAATAAGTTATAATATTTAAAAGTATTTGCATAGAATACTGGAATAAAACAATGTACGATGTTATATATATATAGTTATATATATATATACATACATACATACATATATATATATATATATATATATATATATATATATATATATATATATATATATACATACATATATACATATATATATATATATATATATATATATATATATATATATATATATATATATATATATATATATATACTGCTGAACAATTGCTAAAGACGGATAACTCTATCATCCATAGCAACCACAAAATGAAAGGAAGCAAAATGTGGAAAATTAGAATAAGTGCGGGATATAGTAAGAAGAAGTATGCGTATGCAAATTTTTTTCCACGTCTGTTCATCACGTGATATCGTTCATGAGAGCTTTAAAGGTTTTGACGCGTGTGGACAGTTGTTGTTTCAAGTCAAAGTTTTACAGGAAAGATTTAACAGACGAACTTGAAATTTTTGGCATGTCTTCCCGATATCACTTAGATGATTTTATGCGCGACCGAATTATTAGAAAGATCGATTATTGGAAATTGGACTGAACAGGACTGGACATGCATACTATTCTCAGATGACAGTAGGTTCAGTCTGTCACTGGATAGTAGACGCCAACTGATCTGGCGCGAGAGTGGTACTGCTTGTCGCCCAGAAAATATCCAGGAAAGGGACCGATATCCGACAGTACCATTCAGTCGAACTGCGATGCTAACGACACCATTGCAAACGAGCAGTACGGTGCTGTCTGGTCAATGGTACTCACACAACAGGTCTGCGGGCATATATTCCTCCTCCCCTCAAACGTTTGGCAACAGTTTTTCGGGAGATCTGCTTTCTTGATTCAGCAAGAAACTGATTTGCCACCTGCTGAGCTGTGGTGTGCCTGTTCCTTTTTGCTGATAGGATGATATATCTGTCTTCTGCAGGCGTCGTACTTCTAACACGACCTCCCACGTGCCGCCTACTACACATTACAGTAGTTTTAAATGACCTCCACAGTCGTGAAACAACGCTGTGAGCGATGTCGAAGCCCCTGGCAACATCTGCTATTTTTTGCCTTTTTTCGATCTTTTCAATAATTCGGCCACACATAAAATCATCTAAGTGATGTTGGGAAGACATGCCAAAAATTTCAAGATCGTTTATTAAGTCTTTCGTCTAAAGCTTTGACTTGAAATAACAACTGTCCACACGCGTCCAAACCTTTAAAGCTCTTATGAACACTATCACGCGATGAACTCACGTGGGAAAAAAATTTGCATCCATATACTTCTTATTATACCCCGCACTTATTCTAATTTTCCACATTTTGCTTCCTTTCATTTTGTAGTTGCTATGGATGATAGTGTTATCATTACTTAACATTTGTCCAGCAGTGTACATATATATATATATTAGTATATATAAAATTAAAAGCTAATTTATATATGATATTTCCTACAAATATTAATATTTAATTAAAATTAAAATTTAAGTTTTAAAAGAAGTTATTTATTTTAAGTTTTAAAAGAAAAAAAGAATTGACACGTGTGTAATTTAACACAAATAAATCTAACGAAAAATGTAGAATATAACTAACAAGAGAAGTTTTCTGAAATCATTTTTAAAAATATACATAGATTAAATTTCTCGGAAAATAATCAAATTCCAGTGCCTTTCACTGAAGTAATATGATAATGAAAAGAAGAAAAGTGAAAAAACTTATGCAATAAAACTACCCTAATGAAATTAAAAAAATAATATTGCTTAATAACATGATTTAAGGAAGAATACAAAAATAATATCTTAGTAAGAGTATATATTATTTTAATTATCAATATAATGAAATATGAAATACAATGAGTATAAATTTAAAATATGCGTATAAATTAGATTAGAATATCTTAGAAATAAAGATTAAAGATAAAAAATGAAAATATCAATAATAAAGAATCATGCAAACAATATCTTGGCTAAAAAAATTATTAATTTACAATATATATATATATATATATATATATATATATATATATATATATATATATATATATATATATATATATATATATATATATATATATATATATATTGTAATCAGTACTGAGGCAGAAGACACAAGATTTTTAAGAAATTGACTATTTCTGAAACAATATCTTTACGTAAATTATAGTATATAAGAGTTTTCATTTAATTCAAAGTGGTTCCAAAATGAATGAGTATAAATATTTTGAATGTTATTAATGCTTTTAATAATATTTCTGTTTCTAAAAGTTAAAGAAATATCATTAAATATAATTATTTATAAATCTATGTATTTTTATTCCTAATAGGAATCGAAATATCCTTACAACAGTTGGTGATATTTGTATTCTAACGATATTTCGGTTGGTTTGTTTGTCGCTCAACGGTCATTTTTTGCACACGAGGGCTAATTAGACCGGGACCTACGGTTTAAAGTGGATTCCGAACCACTACAAACATCCATGCCCAAGGTGGGATTCGAACCCACGAACTGTTGAACCGAAGGCAAGATCGCTAACCATTCGGCTGCCAGCTCGGCTAACGATATTTCGGATTTTATTTGAGATTATTAATACTTTCAACGATATTTCTGCTTCCTTCTGTTCTAAATTTCCGTTGCTCATTTTCGCTGACCATTCAAAATTTATACATCAAAGTTATTTTGAATTTGATTCTTAAAATTATGAGTATACGTCAAAATGAATATCAGGTTTGTTTATAAAAGAAACAAAGCAATGAATATAAATTTATTATTATTATAAAATTTACCATACCTAAATTTTATAAAAACAATAAATTTTTAATTTATAAAAATAATTAGTTAATAATAAATTATGAAAATAGAAATTTATCTTTTCCAATTCAATGCTTTTAAATAAATTTTTATAAATTTTATAATCAACAGTTTTTCCGTTCGAAATTTATTAAATAGAAATTATTGAATTTATGAAGTATTAAATTATGATGTAATTCTGAATAATTTAAATGATGGGACCGTTACAAATTCACGGTAACCATAGTATGACAACAATAAAATTGTTTTGTAACTTAAAATTTTTTTAATATTGGAATCTTCTAATCATTTTAAATTTTATACAATATTATTTCCTTGAGTTAAGATAGTTAAAATGGATTAATAAATTTTCAATAATAAGTAGATTCATATAAATAAAACATATCTCAAATATTTCATGTTTTTATCATTATTGTACATGGAAAAAATGTGATTTCCATAATTATATCACCATAATTGCGTTAATAAATTAAAACCAACAATTAATATGATTTCAAAAAAATTAGTGAGAAGCAGTTGTAAATGAAGAATTTTAAGCAAGCTACATTACGCCAAAAATAGCGCCAAATAGAGTATTTAGGCGAGGAGAAATGACAGCCAATAAGCATGACGGAGTGTCGGAGATAAGAACAATGAAAGCCATTCACTTGGCATGAGCTTTTATCCACTTATACCAGAATAAAGATACTTAAGAAAGTCTCTTCTTCATTCCCAGATTAATAGATGCGAATGGAAAGCTTATATAGTAGAAAAAGATTCCTTGCATTTTTGTGATTTGCTGGAAGCAATGCATTTCATATCTCTTCATTGTAATCTATTATTAATGTGTCAAATGAAGATAACAAAAGGATAATTTGTAGCCTTGAAATAAAATTCAAATAAAAGGATAGAATTGTTTTTAAACTCAAAGAGCTATATAATAAATGATGAGCGCTTAGACACTTTACTAAGTATAATTTTAGAACCTTCTTTGGGTTTTTAGTAATGGATTCTTTTACAATTGGTGAAAACATTCTGTTGTTTTGTAAATAACCTCGAACAAAAAGAAATATTTTCCTAATAATTATAAGAACCATTAAGTCACGATTTCTCATTTTTTTTCACAGAAAAGTAGCACTTAGAATGAATGAAAAACTTTAAATCTTATACTTTTCGAAATTTCTATAAATACGAACATCAATAATTGTTCTTCAAGGAAACAAGAAACAAACATTTACAAATGTTTCCATTTATGTGTTACGCTTACGGTATAGACTGAGTTTCTGTATTCTTTTTGATCAGAAACTTTGAAGTTTGTGATCCAAAACTTAGTTTACTCTAAAAACGATTTTTAATGTAATTATATATATATATAGTCATAGGTATTTTTATGTTCATATCAAAAAAATTGAAAATTCTCATTTAAGAAATTATGATTTAGGTAACCTAAACAATCATCATATAATGTTTTAATGTTTTTTAAAAAAGTTAAGAAATAAATTAGACGTGGCTTAAAATAATTACTTGTCATATTGCAAATAATTTCCACTAAAAACATTTGTATCCCAGCAAAATTTAGAGCTGTATTCTTTACTTTTAAAAATCCCTTTAATTTAAAGAAAATCGTTCATTTTTAATTAAAATCAATGAAATGATTTTTTAATCAAATAATTAAAATCTCATATAAATTTTTGTGTGGTAAATATGAGTTTTTAGTATCTAACTTACCATTTGATTTAAATTCAAATAGCTGTATTAAAATGAGGGTTGCATACTTATAAGTAAATTTACTAGGTTTGAATTGATAAAAAAAATTTTCATGTTATGTTATGTTTTGCTTACGTTGGATTGTTCATTACAAGAATCTATCTATCTATCTATCTATCTATATATATATATATATATATATATATATATACAAAATATTCTCAAGTTATACTACTCATTACAAGATCATATATATATATATATATATATATATATATATATATATATATATATATATATATATATATATATATCTATATATATATATATATATACGATCTTGTAATGAGCAGTATAACTTGAGAATATTTTTGCCTGGTATATTAACACCTGCAAGCTGTTTTTGGCTTCTCGAAAAACTCTACGTACATAGATTGTGGGTTGGAAAAAGTCTGGAAGAATCCCAAATTCCCAATTAAAGAAATGAGTGGATAGAAAATAAGAATACAATGGGCCTTACTTGTTGTTCTATAGTGCCTGATATCGAATCACAAAACTTCTATCTGTGAACTTTGGTTTTCTATTAGATTATAAGATTCATTTAACGGAGCATTTTGTTGTCGAGAAAGCAATTTCGATATAAATAAAATTAAAATAATTGATTTTCAATTTTTCACTTGTAAACTAATAAAAAAATGTGTAATGTGCTTAACTTTTATTTTAAGAAAATTTTTAAAGCTAAATTTCTTAGTCCACATCTCATATAACTTTTGAAATGTGGAATTTTGTTCTCACATAAGCAAAAAAATATTCTTTTCAATTGAAAAAAAATTTTAAAAATAAAACAAATCGATATTTTCAAACTATTTTATTACTTTTTTGTAGAACTGATTAACTTGCAATTACGATATAGCGTAAATGATGAGATAAATATCATATATAAATATTTACAAAAGAAATGGTGTTAATTTTTAATAAGCAATAATGCAACACATTGGTTATCTTTTACTAAAAATATTTTTACTCTCTTTCTTGAGATATCTCGAATATGGAAATGTATAGGAAATCCAACTAATCAACCGTCTTTCTAGAGACTGTAAATTTATTTACAAGAAATATGATTATATTTTTATATGTAATTTATTAATTCAATTATTTAGAAACAAAAGTATTCAGTTTTGCTAATTATGTTTAAAAAGCCGGGCCCTGGTCGCCTAGTAGTTAAGGCATTGGCCTTACATCCGGAAGAAATTTTTATTTCTTCAGCAGAAATTCAATATCATCAACGGAGCTTAAATTATTTTCATTTATTCCATTGAAAAGTTTTGAGTCCGGAATGGCGATGTTCGATTCCTAATGCCACCAAAGATCCACCGAGTACATGCATTATACATGCTCGTTAAATCTGTGGAATCGAAAGTCCTGTGGTCGGTCGTTGAGCAGTTACCATAGGTGTAATGGTCTGGAGAAAATTTCCTCCCCTTCCAGATCAATGTCAAAAATGAGCGAGTGGATCCTCTGGTGGTGCCATCTATCGGAGCAGTTTAGAGGAAAGTCGTTTTATCATCTTCGTGGTGCTCTAGTTACACGAAAGACGAACCTTATTGACTTAAATTCATATTGCAAATGGCAAATCGAGTTTGGATCGTCCAAATGCTTTAAGTAACAGCAGTTTTGTTGGTTATGATTAAAAAACATTCCATTAAGTTGATTATGATAAATTGTGAAAAAGTTAAGAAGTAGTCTGATTTCATGTTTTTTTTAAGTCATATCAATGCTGAAATAAGATACAAACAGATCTCTAAAGCATTTTATGTAGTTTTAAAAACACTTGATAATTTAATATAGATTTGCTATACATTAATTTTTCCTAAATTGCATTCAGATAAAAGTAAAGTCTTGTGATTTTACAATGTTTCATGTTTTATTTAAAAGCAATGTGTGGAAGAATTTTTTTGACCTCCAGGTTAATTAAGTTGTATTAATTTTTTAAGAGCCTTTTATTTAAACTTCAATAAAACATCACTTTTACTAATATGACTCTCAATTCAGACATATTAATTTTTTGACATTTAATTAAGTCGTATTAATTTTTTAAGAGCCTTTTACTTAAACTTCAATAAAACATCACTTTTACTAATATGACTCTCAATTCAGACATATTAATTTTTTGACATTTAATTAAGTCGTATTAATTTTTTAAGAGCTTTTTATTTAAACTTCAATAAAACATTACTTTTACTAATTTGACTCTCAATTCAGGCATATTAATTTTTTTGACATTTAATTAAGTTGTATTAATTTTTTAAGAGCCTTTTACTTAAGCTTCAATAAAACATTATTTTTACTAATATGACTCTCAATTCAGACATATTAATTTTTTTGACATTTAATTAAGTTGTATTAATTTTTTAAGAGCCTTTTATTTAAACTTCAATAAAACATCACTTTTACTAATATGACTCTGAATTCAGACATATCAACTAAGAGGAGCTTATGTGTCGAAACTCTCAATTCTCTCACATTTAACAATTTTTTCATTGACTATATTGTTTTCATTTCTCTTCAAATCGTTCCTAATTTTTAAAGTATTTCAAAATAGAAATTTTTCAGCTTATTATAAACTGTCATTATTTTTATGCATGCCAAATTTGAAGATATATCATAATAGGTTGCTGTTTCAAAAGTTAATAAAAATATTTTGATTGTTTTTCAAAATAGACATTCTTTCTGATTATGATAAATGTTATATACTTTTAAGCATATGCTGTTATATCAATTATATATCATAATTGATTTTTATTAAGCCCTTTAATTAACTACATTTAAGCTATGCCAATAAATGATAATGAACTTAAGTATAAAAAATTTAAATCACATTAATGAAGTACTCTTTACTTTATTAAATATATGAGTAAAGCAACTGAATAATTCCTTTAGTTCGAGCCCATTTGAACCCCCTTTATCACAAAAAATGACTAACCCAAAATGAAGGAATCTGATCTCATTTGCTAAGAGTCAATAATATTGAGAACACTCTAATAAAACTTTTGCTTTTTCTAGTTTTTACTAAATTTTAAATTTTGGCTGTAGATACTTTAAAAATCAAACTTGTTTTTTATTAACGTTTAAATAAAAGAAATAGATTATTTTCCAAGTGAGCATTGCATAAATTTTTCTTTCACATAAGGCTTATTTTGAGCTTGCTGTACATTCATCCGTTTAACGTCATTTTTTCCAGTTTCCTCCAATCGATAGAAAGATGGTTTTATTGAATTACCAATAAAGGACATTTTGTTAATTTCTTTGTTAATATTTTTTGCAGTACCTATTACCGGCTGTTTGAGTTTATGAGAGTCATAAGAATGCCATCATTCTTAAGATATTATTTCTTGCAATAGCTCTGTTTTGTTACTTCAACTTATAAAGTAATACAATAAATAAAATTACCAACTATAGTTAAAAATTTACAAGGTTCTTCGAGATAAGTTTCTTTGAAAATGGGATATTACACACTTGTTAGCTTCCTTAAATATTAAGGAAATATTTTTTTTACATTAAATTTAGAACTATGAATTAAATGTTAGATAGAATTTCTATGTAGAAAAAAAAACTGGGCTGGAATCTTAAAATTTGTTATCTTGGTAATTTTCTGTAGGCATAAAATTACAGGCAGAATTTTATTATTGATTGAAAGAGAACTGGTCAAAACACATTTTACATATTCATCAATAAAATCCGGGATAAAGCCGAACCATGTTAAAAAAACTTGCATTGAATGATGAAAAAAATGTTTTTTCTCTAGAAGCTTATTTCTTTACAACATTCTCGATTTTTTCCAGAGTTCATGATATAAACCAAAATAATTAAAAATATAATGTGTATAAATATTTTAAAATTAAAGGAATTCAAAGCGTAACGGGAAAATGACTGTAAATTCTTCACATTTATTATTATTATTTTACCACATATGCAGAAAATAAAATGAGTAAATTTTCATTAAATGAATTCTGGAAGGGATGAATAGAATATAGCTTACAATATTCTATTCAAATTTTGTTTGTTGTTTACAGAAAATTTTTTTTGTCATTTATTACTTTTTTGGTGTTGCTTACTCCAAACATTTTTCCATTGTTAAATTAGCTTATGATAATTTTTCCGTTTGACTATGTGCTTTTAGTTTATTTGCATCGAAAATGTCTACAAATAATTTAATAATAACATATTTTCTTTTGCTACTAATTCAAAATAAAACCTATTACAAAGCAATAAAATTCAAAATACTATTACAATGCAAGAGCTCATCTAGCAAAATATATATTTCATCATTCATAAATCATAAATATTCAGCATCTTGTAAAACTATGCTGTCTTTGTATTTTTTTATATTTAGCAATATAAATTTTTACTGTTTTGCTGGAAAACGAAACCTGATGTATTCAAATATAATTACTTATGAAAAACAGTGAAAAACCTCGAATGCATTTTTCAAAAAATTCAAAGGAAAAAAAAAAGTAAAAAGGGCATATTTTAAAAACTCCAAAAATATTTTAGTATTATAAATAATTTAAATTTAAATAAAAATAAAATTTTGTTAAAAATTTAATTAATTAATTTTGTTAAAAATTTAATGATCTGAGTGAAAGTTTTTTGGCGTTAAAAATTTTCTAAATTTTGGATAGTATCAGAGTAACTGTGTGATTAGAACACACCATAAAATTCTATTTTGAAGCAGAATTTCCAAATAAAAATTTTATAATTTTAATTGAAGAAAAAGTAAATTTAAAAAAAAATGTATGAGCAGGAAAATTAGATTATTAACGAGAAGTAATTATAAATGTTTCGGTGGTGTTTCATTATGCTGTGGTTGTAGTGTGGTTTATCGTTATTTACACACAAAGGCACTTTCGACCTGTAACCGGAGTTTAAAATGGACTCTTAAGTTTCTAACATCCATGTAAAAGTTGGTAATTGAATCCCTGAATTCTTGAAATGAATTTATAAGCACTACATTCAACTAACGTTTGAGAGGAGAGTTGAATAATGAGGAATAACCATTTGTGTGTGTGTGTGTGGTTAACAGCCTATAAAGGAATATTTTATTAAATGGTTAGAAGTGCAAACGCAGACAGAAAATCTTTTCAAAAGATGTATAAATGTTAGAAACATACAAGTGAAAAATATATATTCAAATTACACTGTAGATTAGCAAGCATAATAAATCCGCTTATTAATTAAAATTTATTAATTAAATTATTTCAATTACGTATCTTATAAATTTCCTTCGTTGAAGTTTAATTTCTTAACACATTCCACAAATGATCACTTGATGTTCCTTTTATGTTGTCATATTCAAATTCAAAACAGTTTTGTATAAAAGAAAACAAGCAAAATTATTGCTCTAATTAACAAAATTAATACTTTTACTTTTTATAAATATTTCCTATTTACGGATATGAACAACCTTTTCGTTTATCAAGTAATTCCATTTAAGAAAAAGACATTTACGCGCTTCTAGGACACAGGTCTGAAGTTAGAATTTTGGGCCGGTCAAGGTCGACTCAGGCTTTCATCCCTTCAGTGGGTTGATAAGACTTAGACAAGATCAAGCATGCTTGGGAACTAAACGCTGGGAGTTCCGCTTTAGGTTACGTATATAACAGGGACATCCATAGGTTCTTTGTCAAGAAACCAGAAATGGACAACTACGCCTTGTTTTCATTGGCTGTCACAAGTGTACTTTCCTTATTAATCTGCGATCATTTGACGATTAGTGTAACTAATCATTGTTTTTTTTAACACCATCAAGTTACCATTGAGTTTACCAAGTCTCAGTGGCAACTTGATGGTGTTATTAAAAAGAAAAACTAAGCACGAATTGTAATAACAGAATTTTTAAAAATCTGGCGATAAATATTATAATTTTTTTAAAAAATTGCATCGATATCTATAGCTTCGATGATTTTTAGTTTTCAGATTTATATTTTAAATCTCTATACATGTATTAAACATCTTTACCAACAACTGTCAGCTGAAATGTGTGTAAGACTTCAATACTGATAATTCCATTACTGATAACTCCAAAAATTTTCATTTAGTAAATATTATTCCATGTGAGTTAGAATTATTACAAGAAATATAAGAAAGCTTTTTCCCTTTTTAAGTAATTCGGAAATACTTATATCCAGAATATTTTTTATTTTTATTTTTTCCCAATTTAATTCCTTAAAATGAAAAAGTTAGATATGTGTGTGTTTTAGGTCCTACGTGCAGCAGTTTTCTTTGTCTATATTTTTTTATAAGATAATAATATTTAAACCATAATGAAGAAAGAAATTAATTCGTTGAAAAATAAATAAATTACTTCTTAAATTTGCAGTTTGAATACTAAAATATAATTGCAACAATTTACTTGGTAAGAAAAGTTTACTGATAAAAAAGTTGAAAGTAACCCATCTTAACGAATCTTGAAACAACGATGAAATATTACACCAGTTCCATTTCCAAAACTAAATTTCTCAAACTAATTAATTTATCTCTTGCGGAAAAGAATACGTCCAACTCTTTTCATGGAGTAAAATAAATAAAATTTTTGCACTTGCCTGGTCGGTTTGTTGTTATTACCTGAAATGTTTTCATTTCTTTGAAAACGCATCATAAATATAGTTTTCAAGAAAATTATTATAGAAAGAAATAAAGTATTTGGAAGGAAAGAAATTTATTTTTAAAATATTTTGTGAACATCATGAAATTACCTATTGTAATTTATTTTTTCCTTTATATGTTTTTCTTACTATCATAAACTTTTCATGGTAAAATTCATCATTATTTAGTTTGGTTTTAGCTTCGTTTAGCTTTTTTTTTGAGAATATTTAAAAACAATTTTCATTAAAATAGATATCAGAAGCAATAAATCTAAAAATTGTGTAATATTTTGTTATAAAATTTTTTTGAAAAATGAATGGATAAAAGACGAGCCATTATTAGTAGCTACATATTTCAGTTTGTCATTAATGAAATAATTTTGTAAAATATAAAAACCTCTGACAAAATGATTTTGTATATTATAAAAAATTTTTATACCTAAATTTGCTTTTTTAAAAGAGGTTTACTGATTAGTACGTTTTCATTGTTAAATATTTCCGGAAAATATTCAAATAAATACAAATTTGTTAGATTTATTACAGATAATAATTATAAATGTTTTAGCATCATTTAAAAGTTGATTTATGTAGGAAATATTTTACTTAAATCTAAAAAAAACTTTTAAAAATGTTGCCATAATTAAATTATTAAGTAGCGGGCTATAATGAAATTCACATTGTTGATAACCAACTTTCTTCCATTGAAAATCATATTTAATTCACTAATTGTTTTCTATTTTTTGAGCCGAAAACAAATTTTATCCATCAACATCAAATAATTTTTAGAAATAACTGTTATTCACTTTTCTATGTTTTATTATATAATAATATTTATAAATAATTTTTAGAAATAACTGTTATTCACTTTTCTATGTTTTATTATATACTAATATTTATAAATAATTTTTAGAAATAACTGTTATTCACTTTTCTATGTTTTATTATATAATAATATTTATAAATAATTTTTAGAAATAACTGTTATTCACTTTTCTATGTTTTATATAGAAATAACTGTTATTCACTTTTCGACAAATTTAGATTTAGTTTCAAATGCAAAAGTTTATATATTTCGTAATTTTGTAATGATGGTGAATTAGAATTGTTTTATGGGAAAATGAACATTAAAGTCTATTATAAATTAGTAATTTCACCATGTTCAGATAAAGATTGAGATTAATGGAGAGTATTGTAAAGAACCATTCTTTAATACGCCATTATTGTACGCTAGATTTGGTGTAGCATTTCCATTTTCGACATTGCGCCAAAAAACAAAACTAACCAACCCATCATTGTATAAATTTTGACGCAATACATTACATGATGTTTCCCGGGAAGATTTTTAAAAAATAGTAAGAATCGTTCATACTTGGTATGAAAAAAACATAAATACGTTTTTTTGTATTGATATGCCAGGACAGACAAAGTTGTAATACATATCTACCCTGCTTCAATGTGATAGAGACGGAATCAAACTTCTAACGTTTAATTCCAAAGTTAGTTGCATCATTTTTAGCATTCTCTTATTACTAAGCTGAAAATCGTGCACTTTTAGAATGTCAATTTCTTAGATTATCTTTATTTCTTGGATCTTAGAATAATTTTTTAGATTAAATTAAAAATCGTTGCATTGGCAAGATCTATCCTTGCGTACAAGCTAACGCATTATTCCTCTGTGATTTCGAAGGGAAAGGGTTAAAAAAAGCTTCCATCTTTAGTATAAATTTTTAATTGATGATGAGTCAGAATTACTAGCCTTCTTTGGATTCTTTATTATATATATCCCTAAAGCATCATTTCTACTAAACACCTAATGAACTATAGCTCTAGTCCATCAGTTCAATCATTCATAGGTTCAATATCTTCTCTTTAATCTTTAATATTTCAGCATTAAATATTTTAAATTTAAAGTACAAAAGGTAAAACACTAAAATCACTAAATAGAAAGTACTAAAAAAGTTAGTTTCTTTTTTTAAAATATAATAGATAATGATAATGAAATAAAACAATTTTATGTATAATTTCTTAAATAAAAAATTTGATGCTTCATTTAAACTGTAATAGTTAATTCTCGTATTTATCAAGCACAGTGAATGTTGGTCGGTTATGAATATATCAATGTTATGAGTACATCATGAATAAATCATTAAATGTGTGAATAGAAGTCCTTTATCTTTTTTCTAGTTGGATGTTGTATGAATCCTAAGGTATGACTCCTAATAATCTTAAATCGTTGTACCATCCTTCGTTTTCAGAACGAAAATATTTTTAACTGAAATAATAAAAGAAGTGTACTTGTTACAAGAGAATACGGATATCAATTGCTTTCAGCCTGAAATCATTTTTAACTGATAAAATTGGAGACATATTTTCCTTGATTTCTGATAAAATTGTTTATTTAAAACATAAATTTTCTAAATAAACATTTCCTATTTTTTTTATAAAACTTAAAAGTTAATGAAAATATATTAAAATTTTACAATATATTGTTCTTCAAATTCATTGTTTTTTTCCTGAATATTGAAATCTAGTTTTCTAATCAACAAAAATATCTTTCTAAATATTAAACAAAGTAATAACTGTTGTTTAATATATTAATATGGCAAGATAGTGCAAAATCCGATTAGGTTAATGGAATTTTAAACAAAGAAGTAAAACCGAGATTAATAAGTAAAAAGACATTGAAATTTAGAACTAAAAATCATCATTTATTGATTAAAGATAGAGCTTATTTTAAACAAGCATTTAATTTTTATTATAACTTATTAAATTATTTTTAATTTAGGAATTCTTTTTAATTAATTTACAAATTCTTTCCATAAAAAGTATCTTTATATCCTTATGAATGAGTGTACTTTATTTCCATAAATGTAGTTTATTTTGTTTTTTGGTGCAGGATACTTTTACTAAACCTATTTCGATGACAATTCATACCTTAAAGTAAATTTTTAAGTACTAAATTCCTATACGTCTTTGATGACATTTGAATTGAACTTATACGAACAAATCCAGACGACAATCGACCCAATAGTCGATATTTTCAAGTATGAAAATAAGAAGAAAATAAACAAATATTTGGCAAAGGAAGTTTTGAATAGAAAATCTAATTCTTTCATTTACTTTATAGGAACTATTATCAAAATGTGCAATTTAATTTTCTCCTATTAAAAAAATATAATTAATATAAATTCTTATTTTATTCAGATTATTCATCACAATATGCAATTCATAGTGACTAAAAATTTATTATGTATTGTCATTCTGCAATTATTCTTTTCCCCCTTTTCAGCACTGCGAGCTTCAGAAGTGATGGCATTTTACTTAATGGGGCATTCAGTGGATATGCCATCTTTTATCTCGTAAGGTCATAATTTAAAAGCAGGGAGCAAGCAGAAGACCTTCAGACTTGGCCTGTCAGTTATACGTATATAGATATGCATGTAATGTCCAGTTATATCATTACATGCATATCTATATACGTATCTATGCGTGTTTGTTAATATATTACCCGTATCAACGCATCACAATTATATGCATTATAATTTAATGTTATATATATATATATATATATAATGAATTGAATATAATATATATATATATATATATATATATATATGTATATATATATATATATATATATATATATATATATATATATATATATATATATATATATATATATATATATATATATATATAATGAATTGAATATAATATATATACATATTCAATTTGTTAAATATAACGATAAATAATAATAATGTATTATATTAAATGATAGTTTTTTTTTTTTTCAAAATAACATTAATGAGATGCATCATGTTGTTTAATAAAAATGTTTAGATTTTATAATCTAAGATATTATATATTAAATAAAATTAATTTAGCAATATTAAATTAACAGTTAGATTAGAGAGATCATCAATATATTAATTAACATTTTAAATTATTTTTAATAGTACTATTGTGAAAAATACTTAAAATAAAAGTTTTTACAATTATTGTTTTAATCAATTTCATTTTCAATAATTTGATATTACTGACATTTTAATTATTTATTCCATAATATATATAATATATATATATATATATATATATATATATATATATATATATATATATATATATATATATATAATATATATAATAATAAAGATTATATACAAAATATTCAGTTCAAAAATATCGTTGAAGTGGATAATAACTCAAACTATTGTTTTAACTAACACAGAACTTGAATGAATCAATTTAAAGAATAATATTTGAAACTTTTGAGTTTATGACTTTAATACTATTTAAATTGACTATTTCGCAGGGATGATGGAAAAAGGTAATTGAACTCACAATTAATAAACAAGTCTAGACAAGGATTTCATTTTAAACTCCTTAACCCGTTATTTACTCAGAAACGATGCGGACTTTAATATATTTCCACATGAAATAAAAGGAAACTAATTTTTTTCTTCCACAACATCTCAAACTCTCATTATCGTGATCGTCGTCCGTTTCATTTTTCATCCAGCAGAGCAAAAAAACAAAAAAAAAAGTATTTTTTCTTCTCCCCATTCTACTAAATCAATGCCTTCAAATTTCGCCAAAGCGATCGCCAAGTAAACCACAACAAACTACGACGGAAAGACGAAAAAAAAAAGTGAGTTATGGAGACCGACAAAGCACACCCACACTATCGCCCAGAGAAGAAAGAAAAAAGAAAAACCACCGCGCGCTTTCGTCCGGGTAGAACAGAAACAGATCGAGTTGTTCGCGTTGAGAGAGTGAAGCGTCCGGCACTAGTTCCCTGACGTCCGGTCATGTATGGCATGCTGCTCGAGAGCATACAGCATTTCGTTCAGGAGGAGTATGGAGAAGATGTGTGGAGTAAAGTCCTGGAAGAGTCCGGCTTCAAAAACGCAGTGTTTACAACTCACCAGATATATCCAGATAGACTGATACCATGCCTTGCAAAAGCTTGCAGCAAACATTCCTTACAAAACAACGACGACTTTTTATGCTTTTTCGGCAGGTGCTTTGTACGTTTTTTCACGCATTATGGTTATGATACCCTCATTCGTGCCTCTGGACGATACTTTCGGGACTTTCTAAATGGTATTGACAACCTTCATCATCAGATCAGGTTCAGTTACCCCAAAATGCAGAGTCCATCCTTCTACGTGGAAAGAGAGGACATTGGTGGTGCCAGGTTGCACTACAGGTCCAAAAGAAGTGGATTCGGGTATTATGTGATAGGACAACTAATCCAGATCGCTCAGGAGTTCTATGGTTTGGAACTTGAAGCGACGATCCTTACAGATGAAGAAGATTCTTCAGGGTCCTCTGGGTGCCACCTCATTTATGACCTTAGGTAAATAGGATAATTTAATATCTTGTCCGATCATATCTCAAGATAATTTTACTTTTCGTTGAATTATTGTTGGATGTGTTTAATTGAAAAAAGAAAACTTTTCGATATCATTGCAAATTTTCAGTAATAAGTTAATTGTCAGTATCTATGACACCTGTTGTCTAGTTTCGAGTCCTAATCCACTGGTTGCGCAACCGTAAAGCTTAATATTGTACCCCATGTGAGCTACTACTTTAATAGACAATTAGTACATTTCCAATATTTTTTTGCAAACATTTTTTTACCTATTAGGTCTTGTAGTTTTTACCGGTAGATAATGGGCTTCAAGAATCTAATAATCAATTAATATAATTATTCAAAAATGGATTGATCGAATCTATAAATTTTCAAATTTATTGGAATTTTAAAGAAATATTTGAGTTTTGAAGAATAAGTCTTTTTATTGCCTTTCAATTTAATGCACACTTTCCAACCAGAGTTGAGAAAGCACAATATTTTAATTGGAAGTTTGATAAAAATTATGCTAGCATCAAATCAATTAGCAGAAACAAAGCAAACTCTCTTTCTCAATTCACAGAGATCTATTGTAGTGTTAGTTTTAGCATAATGTAATAAAATGTATTAATTCTAGGGTGCATTATGAGATTATATTAGAAAAATTGTGCATCTATAATTTTTTTTTTCGTGAGATTCTATAAAATACTTAAATGGAGTTCGAAAATTATCAAAACCCACTTTAAGCCCTTCCAGTTAGTAAGCAATTAATAAGAAATTAAATTTTTAATAACTTTAAATATATTTATTGGTTAAAAATTAAATATTTGTTCAATGAAAAATTTTGCTCTGATTTTTTTTCACAGATTTATAATATGCATAAATTTAACTTGTAGCTCCAAATACATTGTATTTTAACATGAGTTTATGTATCCAAAACGAAATATTAAATATTTTTCAAAAAGTTTCAATTTTTTTTTGAGAGAGAACACTTATTGTTTTAGTTTATAATAGAAAAAAGGACACAGTATTTTGTCATATAAAGGATGTGAAAGATTACAGTATGGTGATTATAGAAGCTTAAGGTTTATATTCAAATTTACAGAGAGTAAAACTTTAAACTCTTAAATAAAATCATTTCAACAGACAAATTTTTCTCCAGTAATGAAAAGTAACCATGATCAATTATAATCCAAAAGTCTGCTAGGTTAATTTAATCTAACTAATCGTAATATTTATTTTTAACTTTCTTCTTAAAAGCTTCATGTGAAAGTTTTTACTCTTTTTATATATTTGAAAGATTTATTTTAATTTTTCTGAGATATTCCGAATTAAAAATAAGCCTTATTCGTTTTACATCATTTGTCATTTTTAATTTGTAATTATTTGTGTAATATTATTGTACTTATTGTTGAAATAAGATATGCTTATGGTACATTTAATAATTATAATATTAAAAAAATTAGGAAGTTGAAATTTTATAATTGTGTTATTATTTTATAATATGTTTTATTTTTTATTTGAATAAATATTTTACTGAGTTAGTAAGATTACTATAACAATTTTAAGAAAGACCAATGTTAATATCAATAATTACGATTAAACTTTTCTGAATTCTTTTTCTACACCAATTTCTCGGATATTAAATTTGCTTTGGAAGTGATTTTAAGTGATTTTCATTCACAAATATCTGCTCATGTGGATGAACTGTGAAAATCTCTTCAAATTGTTAGTGGTATGGAGGTTATTTATACAAAAATTATTTAAAAGACTTTGATACAATATACTGCTAATGTACTCTTTATTACAATACATATTTTAGTATAATATGATACTTTATGCAATAATAAAAACTACAATAAAAGATTAAAAATTCATAAAAGATAAAAAAAAAAAAAAGAAATACATAACGTTATGGTTAGATCATATCTAACAATACTCGTTATACGGATTCCGTTATAGAGTGCTGTTTTCAAGCCTGAATTTATGGCTAATGGAGGAATTGATTAAGATAAATTGAGGCTTATATTTTACTATTCTTCAGACATTTGCTTTTATATTTTCCAGTAAGGAACACAAGCTGATATAAAAAATTACCTTTGAAAAATATTATTTTATAGAATATTTCACACAAAGGAATATTAAAATAAAAAGCATATTCTTGAATTTTATTTATAGACAAAGAAAACTTATGAATTTAAAAGTTGAATAAAATGAACGTCTTGCGCAACTTTGATAGGAATATACAAAAGGAAAATTTTGAGAAAAGAAAATTAAAAAATATAAAAGAAGAGAAAAAAATTTTTTATTTCCTGCCTTTTTTTGTTTATTAGTGTTAATAGCCGCTGGTAATAGTTTAACAAGTATCGGAAGAGTGAACGAAAAATATCAAACTCCAGAAAAAACCATTTATTGACCTAGTGAAATAATTTTTATTGTTTGAATAAAAACTGAAAAGATGGTTTTAAAATTATCTTTACATGAAAAATATGCCATAAAATTAGGACGTTTATTTATTAAATTTAATATGTAATAGTTCTTTCTCGTGGGTCTTATAGAGTTATACTTAATTATACTTAGTTCTATACCTTTCCTAACCGGAAATTGTCTCCCGAAAACAAGAAGACAGCCAATACAGGTTAAAATGTCAGTAGAATTCTGTCTTTCTGTTAACGAAATGTGGATAAGAAGTTAATGGCTCAGGTATAGAGCTCGTTATTTGATTTAATTATATATATTTGGCTGTCTAGCGGTAATCAGTGAATTTGAAAATTTTGTATTAGATTTTATATATATATATATATATATATATATATATATATATATATATATATATATATATATATATATATATATATATATATACACACACAGATATTCTGCGCGGAAGTTTAAAATAAAGATATTTTACTACAAATATCTTCCAAATATGACCACGATTTATTTTTAAGCGGAATTTAATTTTGCCTTAAGAAGGCATTATTAATAATTCATTGCGTATTTTTTTAATTCCAACGTATTCTTTATTTATCTATAATCTTTTTGCTTGAATTATCAATTCCGTGAATGTTTTTATAACAATGTTAATGTTTCTAATTATTCCGTGGTTTCATTTTAAATTTCTTTTGAAAATCAAGAATGAAGAATGATAATTTAGCCAAACTACAAATACGTGTTGGTCCTCATCAACTGTTTTCAGGTTCTCTCCCTACTACACTACAATAAACTTTCCTTTCGATAAGGCAAATGATTACATTCAATTGACAATTAAAATTAATTTTCTATTCGATTTGAGGACCTTTCTGATATGGGTCTCAAGGCATTCACCCCAACTTCCCTACTTTAACCATGCTGTGGGTGATAAGTATTATAATTTACTGTGTCCAGACTCCTTCGCAAAGATGATTCATTCACTCACCGTTCTAAAGGCTGCCTTCTTTTGAAGGTTGACCATCATCGACACCATTTAGAGTAATGCAAAGAGCACAAAAACTAGATATGTCATCTATGGAGTCGTGTCTCCTTTGCAAATGAAAGTCATTTCCATGACATAAGCTATTCTTGGCACTAGTTGATTTGAAGAGAGTTTGAGTCTCGGATTCATGGCAGTAACACTAGGGAAAGAACTGTTATGGTAGTCCTAGTGTTATAGACTAGCGTTGCATTAAACTAAATAGGTGGACTGAGCTCCATGTTTACGACAGAGATTCTATAACCGGAAATCGCTAATGTAACCCTACGTTTGTCTGTTTGGAGATGCAATTGGAGAAGACTTCGTTTTATGAAGGACAATGTATGGCCAGATCAGACTCCTGCTGTTCAGCAGCTAATTGGAAAAAGAAGATATCACTTGAATAGAATGGTTTTGTTTAAATCGCATGGAACATGTGTAGGATGATTTTGGGTATACTTTTTTGGAATGATTACATTCTTCCGAGAATACCCAACAGATGCTGATTCAAGAACAGGCTCTCTTACCACAAGAATTGATGGACAAGCCGTTGCTAGGAGGGTGCATTGCAGTAGAGGGTAACCCTGATATTTAACTAACGTAGTTTTAGGGTTGCAATTTTGTTATTTTCATTTCTCAACCTATCTTGGCTTAAGAAAAATCGCTGAAAAAACCAGGAGTACTCAAAAGTAAAACTTTACCGAAACTGATATTTATTAACGATCTAGAACAGGAATGATTAAATGTGTCTTGCGTGAATCTGGCCGAGTGTGAACTGATTCTCTCCAGTCCGCCAAACTAACAACTGGATTTTAATTCTACAAAAACTCTATCATATTATCTTTATAATTCTAAAATCTTAGGATCATAAAGATTATTTCCAACGACGGGCACTTGTGTGACAAACCCTTAGCCACAACAAGGCCAGAAACTGCTTCTCATTTATCGCTACTCGGCGGGCACTTTTAAGCCAAGTCATGAATGCGAGTAGCGTAGCCCGCGCCACACCATCACAAACCCGTTTATAGGGTGGGCCACATTCATGCATCATCACAGAGAAATACAGAGAGAACAGAGGAAGAAAATAACATTCATGCCGGAACCCACAGCTCAGGAGCGCTAACCACTCAGCCATCGGTCAGCGGATCATAAAGATAGTATGATAGAGTCAACCAATTGGAACCATTTAATACTGATTATATCTTTATGTATGATTACGCTTTTTTAAAGTGGAAGGTTTCAGATTTTTCTTCGCAACTGCTGAACAAGGAGAAGTATATACTACTTTTATAATTTCTTTTTGGGGGTCTGTCCAAGAATGTGATCGAAATTATTCCCTAAGAATACGTAAAAATAGTTTAACATTTGTGAATAATTTTTCCAAAAACCAATAGTATTAATTGACTCAGTGCAAATTTTATTCATTTATTTTTTGTGTAAGTAATTTTAAATTTGTGTTAGTGTCTTAATTTAGAGAAATTTAATATATATATATATATATATATATATATATACATATATATATATATATATATATATATACATATATATATATATATAGCTTATTATTATCGATGGAAATATTTTATTTTGCAAACTAAAATTAAATTATATAGAAATTAAACTCTAATTAGGGAAATATTTCGGTGTTAAAATGTGTTTAGTTTATTTTGTTAAATGTTGAGTTATAAAATTGATCTAAAGTAATATTAAATCCGCGACTACATTCACAAAACTCTAATTATTAGTGCTCTGTGAGTGAATTTTGTTAACGTGATTATTAAATTGAATTCTTCTTCTGTAGAACGCAACCTTGATAATAAAATCTGAATATATTTTCCAGTATGATTGAATCTAGTTTCATTCCAATTAATTTTCATGTGCTTAGGAATCCAAAGCAAATTGGTCTTTAATATGATATCATTAAATACTTTGTTTTTCTCTAAGACGAACCAGATTTTAATCTAAGAGAAATAATGAGAATATAAATGTGTATTTCCGTTCTTTAGAAGAAACAATTCTTATTATAGAAACAGGAACTTATATAAATATACTTACAAATAGGAAAAACATTTTTCAGAGATATCAAAAAAGAAAACCATTTCATTTTGTTGTGTAAAAAGAAGTAGGGTGAAAATCGAAGACAAGAGATATTTTTTATAAGAATTATTGAACTATTTTACAAGAAATGTTGATTAAGTATTTATAGCAGATCAAATGCTTAAATAAGAAGTATTTTAAGCATCTTCAGTCTAATCAACATACAATGGAAATAATTTTGAATCCCATAAATTGAAATTGGGAAAATGCACAGTTGCACAAATGAAATAATAGTATGGAAAAAAATCGTGTGAGAAAAAAATTTTGTTTTCTAAGCTTTTTAATTAAATCTATGATTTATTTTATTTAATTTTAAATTTGACGCAGCAACAGGTGATAATATTACTTTGCATTTTGAAAGAAAGAAATTGTTTATTGGTTGACATTACAATTTAAACTTCAAAAAAACAAATTCCAATTATTTTTTATCTATTAATGATCAAATTAATTTAGTATAGTTACTTGCGACAAGAAAGTAATTAAATCCTGACAAATTTACTATATCTATAAATTTCGTATTGTTAATTAAAGGTAACATAGTGTTCTTCACGAAAATGTCGAGAAATCGTGAAACAAGTTTTTCGACTAAAATATCTTACTTTACTTTAAAAGGATAAATAAGTTGTCAAGAGATGCTTTCAAAGAGTAACTGCATATCATTACCTACTGAGTCAGTTTTAATAACAACGTCGAATAAAAAATGATTTATTGTAACACCGAGTTTAATTCATTTGTTATAGTATAAAAAATGAAGTTATATTACAGGGAATGACTGAAATTTATAGTACAGTATACACAGGTGTAAAAATTAAAGACGAAATGAAAAAATTAATATAACGTCGGAACAAACAGGTAGATCGGATCGAAAGACCAATCAGAAGATCGACTGTGGTTAGGTACGCAAGGCCATACTCAAATTACGCAATCTGACGTAAAGGGGGAATGTCGGAGGGGTATTAGGCAAGCTGGCGGTGTATGCTCAGAGTTTCTGTGAAAGTTGTATATCAATTTAAACGACGTAGCTTAATCAGCGTGAAATAATGAACAGGCAACCTCGTAGATGACTTTACGTGAGATCAAATCATTGGGAAAATTGAGGAATGTCGAAGTGTGATACGTGTATCTGAGGAGTTTGGAATCGCTCACACCATCCTTTCATGAATCTGTAAAGCATTTCAAACTACAACAACAGCTGTCCGAAGGTTCAGCAGTATTTGTCCACGAGCAACCACAGTAGTCGACGACCGATATATGGTCCTACAGGCAAGAAGAAACAGGCGGCGTGACTGGAGAAATCGCGAGACACCTCCAACAGACGACTGGACTACCGATATCACGGTTTACAGTCGCCAGGAGGCTGCACAAGGGTGGCCTATTCGCACGACGACCTGTACGTTGTGTGCTATTAACATCTGCCCACTGGAGAAGGCGCTTTGTGTGATGCCGGGAACACAAGAACTGGACGGATCAGCAATGAGGTTGATTACTCTTTATGGACGAAAGCAGATTTAATCTGACGACCGATTCTGGATTCATACACATCTGGAAAGAGCGGGGGACATGGAATAACCCATCCAACATCGTCGAAAAAGACCGGTTTCGAGGTCGTTCTCGTTTGGGGAGGCATCATGATTGGTACCCGTACTGACCTTCATGTCATCCAAGGAAGTTCAGTCACCGGGTTCCGTTAGGTTAATGACATTCTCCATCCTTATGTGCGTCTTTTTAGAGGTGCCATGGGTCCCCAGTTCCTCTTCATGGACGACAATGCTCCCCCTAATCGTGCAGAGGCTGTTGGAAAGTGAGGATATTGAACGCATGGATTGGCCGGCTAGGTCACCGGTTCTAAATCCTATCGAACACGTGTTGGACTTTCTAGGGAGACGCTTGGCGGCACGTCATTAACCGCCAATAACGATTCCAGAGCTGCGATTGTCGCTATAAGAAGAATGGGCAACAGTACTTCAACAACTTATTAACAACCTCATACTCAGTATGGACAGACGATATGAATCCTGCACAGCAGTCAGCGGAGATCATAACCCCTACTAAAAGCTGGATGCTTCTTGCTAGAGAGCTGTCACAGGGATGTTTTTCGGCTGTCTCAGTCATTCTGCTCCATGCTCATTTTCCAATAAAATTCCTTTTTAATCATTTAGATTTTTTTTTTTACTTATTTCATATTCTTACATCTGGAGGATGTTCTGGTACGATTTTTATCTATTTGGAACAGTGCTGAGCGACGCTGCACTAAAAAAATCGTTTCGTCCTTAATTTTTGCACACCAGTGTATATTTGGTATATATATATATATATATATATATATATATATATAATTTTTTTAATAATGTTACAGGAAAATTATGAAAGAATTATGTGCAAAATAAAATTCGAAAAAATAAAACGTTCATTATATGTGCTTAAAGGCAAATATAAAATAATTTTAAGTCCTAGACTGTTTCAGAATTCAAAAAATTCAAATTTAGTGTTTTTTTTCTTCAACTCAATATTTTTTTAACACTGAATTAAAAATATCTTTACCAGTTTTAAGTCAAACTTTTAATAAGAACAATTTTATTGATTTTTCTAAAATTGTTATTAATTGTTATTTTATAATCAAAATCACATCGTGATTTAATTTTTATTAAATATATCATTATCTTTTTATTAAAAATATAAAAAATTGTTATTAATAAGAAGTAATAAGTCATCGATTGAATCATTTTTTTTTGTGACATGTATAACTGTCACAATTAATAACAACAAAAATCAAAGATAATTTATTTTTCAAAAAAAAAAAAAAAAAATTGACGTTTGTAGAATTTTGTAAAATATTAGAAAGCTATGATCAACCAAGAAAAATTGTTTGATTTTGATGATTTCTCTTTCAAACCAATCACTCATAGAATCTTGAATGGTAAAATCAATGGCAATGTAACAAAACAGCAAAACACAGTAGATCATTTTGCATCCAAATGCAAAATTCATAAGGTCGCCAAAAGATTAGAATTTTTTGCTTCTTTGCTCTTGCATAATAAGAGTTAATTATAAAGTAATAAACTTTTCTAGATTCACAAATATGTGAATTGTGATAAGTTCGTCACACTAATTAAAAATCACAAAGTCCCCCTCTCGGAAAAGCATAATATAAGCGAAAACCAAGCGCATTTTCTGTATTTTTCTATAATATTATCAAACACATTTAATTTGGAATTGCTTCTAACTCACATAGTAAAATAATTATATTATTTCGTTGTATACAAATAATATTTAAGATTCTATGGCTAATAATTACAATTATAATAATAATAATATACTATCAAAATGATTTTAAAATAATTTTTAGCTTGCAAATGATTCGTTCAGTGTTCAAAACTTTATGATACTTAAGAGCATTATTATATAAAAGATTTGTGTGCGATATATAAAAACGAATATATAAAAAAATTACGAATGCGAAATATATAAAAAAAATTACGTTTTCTGCTTTCGAATTCTTTTTATTTCTTCAATAATAGTAAATAAAAATATTAGCACATAAACCTGCTTTTATACTTTTTCTCATTTTTATATGAGATATTTTAATGCGATTTGTGAATTCTGACGGTGTGTTGGCAATGTATCATAGTTGTAGAATTTACTATCAACATATATTTGGAACTCAAAACGCTGTTCATTTTTAGCCATTTTTTTTTCCTTCCGATAATGCATATTTAATATTTTTCATAAAATGTGCCATCAGGATACGTTTTGCATTCAGAGTTCTTTATATAATTCATACAATTAAAGATTTATTTTTATTTCATAATAAAATTAAACATAATTTAATTATTTTTTCCATTTAAAAATCTGTGTGGATATTGAAAAAATTTCCCCTATGAAATATTTTTAAAAATTTCCACATATGTAATCTAAGAATATATTTTACTTGAAAACACCTTCTTATTATTTCGTAAATTTGTAGCATTGTTTGTAGGTGCAATTTTTGTATGCTATCACTATACATCCCATAAATTTTTTTCTTTAATATTTTGCGAAAAACAATTTCTTACAAGTATTTAAGAAATTTTTAAATTATCTTTTTTTACGACCTTATCTATGCGGTCTCATTCACCACTCAATAAGAATTTGGACTGGGTATCCGATGCACATTATACAATTATACTTAATAATATATGTTTGGTATAAATTAAACAAATTAATTCTATATAGAAGCTTCACATAGTAAAAACTTTTTAATGTATTTAATTCTAAATTACATTCGCATTATTATTTTTGTAAATTATTTTATCTTTATAGGTTAACGTAAAATAAATTCTAAATAAAATAAAATTTTTAGCATAAAGAAACTATATTGGTTTGAGTTTTAATCTTAAAACTTTTTTTTTTCTTAATAGTTATGAGATTTGAAATTGATGTTTGCATTTGCTTAAAAATTGCAATTGTTTTTGAATAAATAATCATATTTTTAACAATAAATAAAAAATGAAAAAATAATCTCATAATATATTTTAAAAAATCACCAAGAAAAGCTAAATTTTTAAGCAATGTAAATTTGGAAAAAAAAATTACATTAATTCGAATAACTGAATAAGAATTAAACCTTACATTCTAGTCTCGTTATTTTATCAAATATTATAAAATAAAAAAAAAATTCATCAGAAAAAGATGAAAATTCATTAGAAAAAAATTTCAAATAGAAAAAGATATAGATTAATTTCAGTGTGTATCACTATTATATAATTTAATTACAGTAATTTCTTAATCCGATAGATTAGGAATTTTTTTTACTTTTAATGGCTTTTGTGTATCATCATTTTTTCAAGATTTTTTTAGATTATACAACTCTTAATCTTCAACTGGATTAGTTAGGTAAAAAGTTTAGAATTTGAAAATAATTTATGATTACGAAAATTGGAAAGTTAAACTTGTTTGAAATTTTATATTTATTTATATAGTACTAACGGGCAATAAACATTATACATTACTCGGCATTAAAAATGTAACACCAAAAAGGAGTTGCTAGAAAGTGACGACAGTGGGTAAATGCAAAGAGACAGCAACGAACAATAAGTGATCTGCATTTTGAAATGATATGCTTAATGCAGACCGAGAACAGGGTTGGGTCACTAGATTATAGGACCACCGTGGACATCTATATACGAAATAACACATCTAGTCATAGAGTCAATGATTCAATCCTATCCGAAACGTGTTTGATTTGTGAGAGATCTGGTGAACACGGTGGCCAGGGAAGCAGCTGTACACCTTTAATGGCATGTTGGCTGATACGAGCAATATGTATCCGGATGTTATCCTGCTAGTAAAAGGCATTAGGCACCCCATGAAGGTAGGGGAGTGTCACAAGCCGCAGCATACCATTCACGAAACATTGGGCTGTCATAGTGACACGAATATG
Organism: Latrodectus elegans; assembly: GCA_030067965.1. Classification (NCBI taxonomy): domain Eukaryota; kingdom Metazoa; phylum Arthropoda; class Arachnida; order Araneae; family Theridiidae; genus Latrodectus; species Latrodectus elegans. The sequence continues at coordinate 60,382,468 of CM057815.1, forward strand.
AACTAGAGATGACCTGAAATCGCTAGCAAAGGCGTCCCAAATCATGATGCCGCGTTGTCAGCGGTGGAACGTTCCCCATTTGCTGCAGTATTGAACCTGTATCGACATCGACGCCACACTTCTACGCTGCGACTATCACTAAGGAAACAGAACAGTGACTCATTTGGGAAAACGATCCTGTGTCACTACATCATGACTCGCTTTCATCCTGTACCACTCCAGACGTTGGTGTCTATGCTATGGAGTCAAAGACAGTCTTCATAACGGGCGCCATGAGCACAAGGCCACTAGCAACCAATCGAAGACAAATGGTTCTACTCGATGTGAGAACATTTATGGTGTCTTGTGCAAATTGTAGAATTCAATAGACTTGCATTAGGAAGCCACGGCATTCCGTCGATCCACGTGTGCTGACGTCACTCTGGCGGCACCGGCAATCTGCAAACGTTCCACGGCTTCTTATTCCAATCATCTTTTCCACAGCCGGTGCACTGTGCAAGCTTCCAAGTGCTTATAAGGTGTGGTTTGCCGTAAGGACCACCCTGCTTTTCTCAGTTCCTTCACCATGTCACTCAAAAACTCGTCTGCCTGCCTTTACTGACTCCGTTGATGATAGACTGGCATTCTCTGTAATAACAGACATCATTGGCGACAAGAAAATACTTTCAACAAATGTTTTCTTAGACTGTAAGAATGTCAATTTTGAATGTCGGGCAGTGTATATAATAAATTGCAATTAAAATCTTATTCACTAGTTATAGTTAATTCAATATTCTTTCTAATTGACTCATTGGTGTCAAATAGAAAAAAGTGTTAATTTAAGAGAGTCAATTGGAGGTGTAAATTTGGTCTATTTCATAAAATTTTAAATGATTGAGCATTAACTTAATCATATATGAAGCACAGAGATTTTTAAATTTATTAAAACAAGAGAAAACAAAAGATTTCCGCTTGTAGATACGAAGCATTGTGATAATGGTGCAAAAAAAAAAATAAATAAAAAAATATATATATATATATATATATATATATATATATATATATATATATATATATATATATATATAATTTCTTTTCAAAATTATTTCATGGGGCTTACTGCAAAATTTTATAACTCAAATAGAAATTAAATACTGTAACACTAAACAAGAGAATTAGGCAAATCAGTTTCAATATTATTTATTCAAGTTTATCTGAAATACACACAGATTCGGACGACACAAATTTTGGGTGGACGCGTTAGGTTTCTATTTTTTGAACCTCGAATCATTTTCAGCAGTAACAAAATGCAAATGTTATATAATTAAGATAAACTTAAGCACTCAAAAAACTTAAAATTCAATATATTCCCAAATTAATAAGTTCCTTATTTAAATTAAATATTTCATCTTAATGAGCTTATCCTCTCTCATGAGCTTATAATCTCTCATCTCTTTAACTACCATCATCATTCGTTTCGCCGTAACTATATTTGATTTACTGGCATTATATAATGAAGATATTTTATTTTTTACCACTCTATCTAGGGAAATACTCAATATTCAGAAACTAGTACAATTCTCAGTTTTCACAAGGTTTCTTCTACTTACTGATAGTTTTGGCATAAATATAGGTAAGCGTTACTTACTAACCACAGAAAAAAAGTACAGCGTATTTTGTTCTGTTGAAATTTGACTTTTTCCCTGAAATTAGAAACAAGATTTTACTTCAAAATTATTTATAAAAAAAACTTTTATTACAAAAAAAAAAGATAAAACAATCATTTAAAATTTAGAATAATTAATTTATATTTAAAATTGTGTCAAATATATTCATATTTTATAATATTTAAACGAAATGAAGGAGAAAATTTCTTTTCTTTTGCAGATGAATTTTTGATCAAAATTCTCCTCTAGCGGGAGCTTCGTTATAAAGACTATTTGCCTGTTAATAATTCATAAAATTTGTTTAACTGCTATTAACCAACACAAACTAATGTACTGTAATTGAAATAAAATCATATTACTAGTCTAGATTTCCATTTATCCATGCTAATTAAGGTTTTAAATTTAGTTTAAGTGTAAACTTTAGTCGAATTGCATTTGTTTGCAAAAAACGAACAAACCAAGTTTATTATTATAATATAAAAAGCTTTATATTTCTCCGCTTTAATTTTTACTGAGAAAAGAATTTAAATAATTAAAAATATCATAACTCATATTTTTCGAAAAATTTCAGAATTCATTTTCAGATTCAAGAAAATAATCAACTGATATCTAATGTATTTAACAATAAAATACCTTTAAAAAAATCAGCTTAAATTGTAAGCTGTATATTAAACACAAAAAAATTAAATTTGGTATTTTAAGCGAATCTGTTTCCGTTAACATCAAACATCTCCAATGCCTAGAGTCACATTTCTGGATCATAAATATTCTAATCAGACGATTCTTAAAATACTTTTGTTCTAATTTTTTTTAAAAAAGCAGACTTTTACTGCATTTTTTTTTAAAAAAAAATATTGTTTTATGTTAGAGATAGATGTATTGTTTGTGCCTAAAATATGACTTTCGGGAAAGTACTACTTTCTTGTGCACACTACTGAATAAACTATTTAAATTTTTCTTTTATCGACCAGTTTTGTTGCTTGAAAAACATTTTAGGGAAAAAAATGCAATTTTTTAAGGAGATAAATTCAAAGTGAAACTAGCTCCGATACAATTTGCATAATTTTTTTCTTCTGTATCGTAGGGATTTTTCGTTGCCTTGACAAAATAACGTATTGTGATTATTCCTCCTATATGCAGTTGGAGACATGTTCCAAAAGCGTATACAAGTTTCTTAATTTAGTCTTTATGTAGAGAAGTTGTCTGTGTTATTTATGTCTTACGTTTTCCAAGAACACAAAATTCTTTTCGCATAATATTTCCAAATAAAAGGTTAATGCTGAATTTGTAGTTTCGTCGAATTAAAGTTATGAATAAATCAAGATTCGATATTATTAGTTTAAAAAATGAATTGAGAAAAAAAAAACAAAAAATAAAATGTGTTTATTAAATAAAAAGTCTATTGAAAATTATATATTACTAAATAGTTGTAAAACATCAGCAAATGTAAATAAAAAATACTGGTATAAATATTAAAAAATAAAAAAACCTTCGTATATTAAAGGGAGAAGTACAAGAAATTTGAATTTCTTTTATAGAATTGCAATTATGAAAAAACAAAACGTTTAAATAGACTTTATGATATAAAAAATGTATGTAAAAAGGCAAAAGAAAATATATTTAAAACAATTAGAACATTTTTGTTAAATTATATGTATACATGCTTTCTTAAAATATTTGAAATAAATATATAAAAAATACTGCTAAAATATATATATATATAAGTAAAACCTTTTTTATGAAATAAAAAATGCTTTAAAGATATACATACACACTGCAAAACAACAATCATTTTACAATATAAATAATAGTTATAAAATATACATAAAACTTATAATAAAAGAAAATAGATATGCTTAAATTATATAAAAAGTTTTTAGGAAAAATAGACAACAGAAAATATGCTTTTAATAAAATAAGAAAAAGATTTCAGGAAATAAAGAAGATGAAAAGTGTGTTTTTAATAATTAAAAGAAAAGACATTTTTTCATCCTCTATAAAAATTTTCATTTTAGTAATAAGATAGAATTATGTAAATAATTTAGGCTATTAAACTGCAAATCTTCTTCTCCTTATCTTGTATTTTTGTATTAAAATTTTAAGCACAGTTACAATAAAGCTTCTATTATTAAATTTTTTTAATATATTAAATATAAAATAAGGACACTGTTATTTTAATTTTCATATACTGAAAAAAATTGCTGAAAATCTGAGAGTACAAAAGTTAAGCATTGATTTGAATGAATATATTCGCTACAATATATACACATGATAAAAAAAACAATTTAATAACAAAGAAAAGAAAACGTACCAAAATATCATTGTAAATTAGGAAATTGAGTATGAAATTAGGGTGAGGCAAGATAATTTCCTTATTTCCAATTGCAATAACACATAAAGTATTAAAGATAATGAGGTTGGGGTGGTTTCAGAGAGGATATCACAATGTTATGTAATATAGTGATTCAGTCACCACCATGCGTTGGACTAATGAACACCGAGCATTTGTCGTAGAGGTCTATTTTTCTGGAGGTTTCATTTCAATGAGAAAGAATAAGAGTGGCAAGCTGGTTGTTTCGATACAGTCGCATGTGATTTCTTTTTTGTGGGGTTATTTAAGGAAACGTACTTATATTGATAGCCCACAAACCTTGAAAGGTATGGAAAGAAACATTAAAAAATACGGTGAACATACTTAGCAAAATGCTAGAGATAGTAATGAGAACAATCGAATTCGGTCCACAAAGTGTATCGCCAATCGCGGGTGTCACTTGCCCAATATGATATTTAAATCTACGTAAACTAAAACTTTGAATATGTAAATTTAGTATGGAAAAATATAAATAAAATATATATTTAATACTCTTTTTGTGTTATTGCAATGCGAAATAAGGAAATTATCTTGTTGAACTTTATGTTCTCATGAGAACATTGTTTTCTTGAGAAACATTTTTATCATCAAATGCAAAAACATAACATTATACATGAATATTAAATATATCTTTCCATAGCACATTCTATTCAAGTGGAAGACCATGAGAACCTCATTTGAAGCACGAAAAAGACTTCTTGTATGAAAGTCTTTTTCGTGAATGTTTGATGGGTGTCAACATGTCTCAAATTCTCTTAAGATTAGACATTATTTTTCATGTAAAAATCTTTCAAAAATTAAATAGCTTGCAATTGAATTTTCCTTGCAATAGCTATATTAACATGTTTGCTATAAAAGCCGATTCCTGGCTTGCAACTAAGTGTTTGCTTTAACATCAAAACTTATTTCAAGAAATGTTCGATTCTTAAGAACTATAGAACCGGTGATCTTGGAACAACAAAGGAAGGTTTGACTTTGAGACAATAATCCTTCATTTATATAACCACACGCATCGGATATAATGACTCCGATTTCCTGTGGTACATGTAAATTCGAGGACAATTCTTCGATTTCTTCCCTGAATTATAAACTCAGTGGTCAAAATTTGGCGCCAAGATCTTGAATGACAAATGGATTCTTATTTAATTAACAAACCAGCCATCGCCAACTTTTGCAACCACGGAATGTATCAAGATAGTGAAACATTACGCTGTACACTACCCATACAATATGATTTATTTAAAACAAAATTCTCTAAGGAATAATTACATAAAATTCAAGGAATAAGTGAAAATGCGTGGTATATTTATGTGGTTTCAAGAACTGCAGTAAATGCTCGATTTTGTGAAGTCGTCTCGAGACTAGTAAAATAATTTTTAAATTTGAAAAATTGTGAAATAGAAAAATAAGAGTTACAACTTAAAAATTATTCATTTTTATCGAATTTCACTGTATCTATAGATAAAGTATTGCTAGAAAAATTTCTTTAGTACACATTATAAATAAATAATACGCAAAGCAAAATTTATATTGGAAATAAATTCTTACGTTTAATTTATTGATAGAAAAATCAAGCAAAGTAATCACGCATTTTTTCTGCTTTAAAACAATATTTTTTGAAACGTATATTTTTTTCAATTTTTTTCTGCTTTAAAACAATATTTTTTGAAACGTATATTTTTTTCAATTTTTTTCTGGATATCGGAAAGCATTTCATTGTTGTTTTGCTCAAAAATATCTCAAAATTAAAAGCTATTCATGTGTCTATTTTATAAACAGCCTCAGCACAAAATCGTTTTCTTCTCATTTCATATCTGTAAGTTATTTTTATTATCATTCCTTATGTTCTCAATTATTAATCAAATGATAATTTTTTCATGCAAATTACAACTGATTTCACATTTAAAATATCCTTAAATAAAATTTCGAACAACAGTGAGTTTCTTCATCGAAGTAGCTCATCCTCCCATATGTCTTCATGAAAAGCAAAATAAATATTTTTGATTTTCTTCAATTGTGGTGATTTTTTAAGGGGATAGGTTGTCGGCCCAAAATTCCTGTATTGATAATATTCTTCTCTTAAATACTACCTCAACTTAAAAAATAATTATTAAACCAACTTGCTTGAAATTTTTTTCCCGAATTAAATACACATTTTTATATATTTAACCGGAGCTCTTTTTTACTGTCTATTAATTTTTTAAAAAATAAATAACTAAACTGACACATATTTTTTCCTTACAGCTGTAAAATTTTCAAATATTTCAAATTATAAAATTTTAAGAAAATATTATATAGAAAAAAAACGTTTTGGTTAAAATAAATAAAATAGCATTATTGGTTACTAAGTTTTTATATGTTTAATTGAGTACTTTTCAGAAAATTTTCCCTATTTAGTAAAAAAACTTCATTTTGAAAAATATAGATTTAACATGTAAATCATGTATAATTAATACATTTCAGCTCCATAACTGGAGTTATTTGGATTATCTGTAAGAACATCTTCTATTCTACATTTTCTATGTCTTTTTATTTATCTTAGGCTAAACAAATTTCTGCTTTATGTCATAGTTTCTCTCTTTAGCATGCAAACGTTATCCGCGATTATCACTACTCCACAAGTATGTAAACCTGACTGGATTCCTAATAAAACTTTGATATTTGATATATTTCCATTGTTAAATGAAGCGGCAAATTCATATACACCAATTTTCAAAGCGTTTAGCTGTACAAAAAATTTTTTAGGAATCCGCGACCACAAAAGACTATTGAAATTTTCATTACTATTTTGCTTTTTACCATGATGACATCTAACAAGCAATTCTGAATTTGCTAAATCTCAATATTTTTGCTATATACATTTAATAATGTTCAAACCCTCTTGTGGCAAATGGTTTTTATGTTGCCCCACTTAATACAGCTTTCTTATACCCCCCCCCATGTATCTTCGTCATTTGGGCAAAAACCAGTTGGAATTTTCCTCTGTTGACGCTTTGTGGAAAAACATCACCCAAACAGCTTATTTCATAGCAGAAAGATTGTTGACATTCTTTGGTTGCTAATCCATAATACTTGTTATCAATCAATTTCAGAGTTACTTAATCTGCCATGTACGATAAATGCTTTATTGTCAGCTAACTTTATTCCTTTCATGATTTCCTTCAAAGCTCGAAGTCATTTTTCCATCCTTTCCTGAACATGACCCATGCATTCTAATTTTTCAATAACAACCTCACCTTGCCTGACTGTCTTCTTTAACAGGCTTATATACTTTAGAATAGCCATAACCTAATAGCTTTACTTATCGTAATCCAGGCTGAGACTCTGAGCGACGAAATATTGAAATGACTTCAGAAACACTTCCACTGAACCACTATTACCATAGTGAATGGCTGGACAATTTCTTTAATGATTTTTTTTCATTTTTGCACTTGCAAGATCTTGTAATTACTTCTGCATCTAAACTTTTACCAGTATCAACACTTATGACCATAACAGCATTCAGAAAGGTGTGTCCATTTTTTGCGTTTCATCGATATCTACTGTAATGGCAAAATCAATAAAATTAAATAGTTCTCAGCAGTTCTCTTCTGCTATTGTAATTTATCATCATCAATTAAATTTGCACCATCAGTATAGTCCATAAATCACAATTTCAATTGATTTCAATAAAAGCATCAGCAAAGCTTAACGGATTATTGAAGGATCAATTATTTTATTGATAGAATTAGTTACACTCAAAAAATCTTCATATTTTTACTCAGAAGTGTATTTTAGCTATAGAATCCGAAACACTTTTCTCGTCAACATTATCGCTTGCTATCCTTGACTCACATTTCTGACCAGCATACCTTCACAAAAAGTTCCTTATTTTAAAGATACGATTATTAAATCAGTACATATTATTGCTGAAATACATAATTTTATGATAAATCTCCAAGATAAACTCAATAAATTCAAAAGAATGCACAATTTCTAGAGAAACTTGCGATTACATAACACATTTTTATGAAAAAAAAGCTTAAAAACAATCAATCAATTTATTCAGTTCACTTCAAATCATATTCTGGAGTTTTTAAACTAATATTCTTTAAATTGCTTGAATTAAAACAACAAGCCTAGTGATTAGTTTCTGTTTCAATGGGCGTGAACCTCAGCGAAAGCATTTGCTTGCATAATTTAAAAGTAAAAAAAGTATTTCTAGTGGAGCTAGAATCAAATTTTTATCACCATTAGAAGCAAAAATATCTATAGTCTTCTTACATATTAAAATCGAAAAATGTGTTTTTGAGTCCATTTTCCTGTATCTACACGCTAATGTGCATGTGAAAATAACCATTACAGATATTGTTTTTTATTCAGCAACATCACTCGAAGGATGAATTGGCAAGTACATTGTGCTATAGTTGTCAATTTCATAAGACAATACTATGCCATAACCTCTCCTTGTAAAATCACCATACGATATTTCTGCTTGAAGCTATTGATTATACTCTAATGGGTGGGGTTTAAAACGAGATTCAAATCAAGCAGACGAAATTTTCATGGATTGCATCTAAAAAATGGTACATTAGCAGTGCGCGGTTAACTACTTACACTTCGCAGGATTTTTGATTCTCCATTTAAAAAGTCAGTTCTAAATTTTGCAACCATGAAATTTAAAAACAGTCATATGATAAAAAGTGAATAAAACATACAAAAGATACATGAAAATGTGTTCGCTAAAGAGACAGTTTTCAAAATTTTAGGTTAAAAATGGGAATAAAAATTTATCATGGAATATATGGAATTATGATAATGACTGGCTACAAGTTCGTAAATTCATGAATATTCGTAAATTAAAGGATTGTTAAAATGAGCATCTAATTAATATATATATATATATATATATATATATATATATATATATATATATATATATATATATATATATATAGTGATTTTAACTCCTTTACTTAATGAAATAACTTAACTAATGAAAAATTTTTGAATTTATTTATTAAAATATTCCTATTTTAAAAATTTCTTAGTATTTGTAACACAACTTACAGAATAAACTTTATTTTATGTACACACCTATATGTATAGATTATTTGCCTAAATTTATTTATAAATAAAATGAACTAAACTTTAAATTATTTTACTATAACAATATTTTGTCGAATGTTCTTAACTGTTGCATTCATTTCCAAAATTACATCTAAAATAAAACGTCAAAAAAATTGGGGTCCATATTTATCAAAACATTATTTCTGTGTCAGATGTAAGCCAAGAAATGAACTCTGTTAGTGTTATAGTATTTTAACTAAAATTTAAACATATATAATAGTGATTAGATAATTATTGTATTTTTTCTAAACATATATTATTTGTTTTTACATTATTTCTTAGTTAAGAAAATTAGTGTAATTATATTATATTATGGTTGATAAATGTGGTTTAGATATCAATATAACTCTTAATATTTAACGGATAAAATTTTATTTTACATAAATAAAATTTGATACCAACCAGGAAATTGGTGTAGCTAATGAGAAAAATATAAAACAAATCACATGACCTTCTTAGGGATAAAAAAAAACACTGAAGTTTATTTACGGTAACTTTTTACTTTTGCATTAAATAAATTAATGAGTTCCGAAAATTAATTATTAAATCCAATATTATTCATTATTTATATCATGTTTAGATTTTAAATTCGACATTTTTTCTGTTATTGTTTACTTCTTCATACATATAAATAAAGGTAAGTATATAAAATATATTATAAGTAAGCATAAAATATATTAATAACATCCTCTGAAAGAAAATTGTATTCAAACAGTGCACCAACGATGAAATTTGTTGCTGATAAATAAATAAATTCTATGTTGATATATAATAATATTATATATTGTATAATACTATAAGTTTAATAACATTAAAATTAAAATTTCTACAGCTACATAAGGAGATATAGAGCTTTAAATCTATGGTGCTGATTTATATATCTTTTCGTATAAGAATTATGTTTCGTTAAGTTAATGATCGATACATAAAGAGATATAGAGTTTTAAGCATATGATATACAAATATATATATCGCTATTCATTAAAAGGTTAAGTTAAGTAAAATTAGTGTTCGAATAAAAATAGCATTCTAGGTACCGCCCTATGAATGCAAAAGGAATGAAATTGTAAGTATAACAATTGTACACAGTAGTATTTTGTACATTTCACATAAGTATTTTTTCTTAATTTATGTAAATATTTGTGATTCCCTATTAATAGATTTATATTTTTATGATAATTATTTTATATATCATCCATGTTTATTAATAATTGGACTAAAATTAGAATCACTTTAGTGGCATAATTACTTTAGTGCTCTTGTAAATTATTTAAGGAATACAATTTTTATGTAAATTCATTTATGTATTTACATAATATGATTTACATACGGTTTACATATATTATTTAATCGATATATGAATATTTATATGCCTCAATGCATCATTTTAACAAACTTTACTATTTGTGCAAAAATACAACATTTGTGCCTCAATGCATCATTTTAACAAACTTTACTATTTGTGCAAAAATACATTTCCGTCCCTTAAAAAGTTTCCTTATTGTAACTGTGGCTTTTAAAATAAATATTCATGTATTTATGAAGCCTTTCTCTCCATCTTCTTTACAAGAAAACTTTTATGCTTGTAATCTTTAGTTTTTCATAACTCAAAGAAAAATCTGCATAAACTAAAAAGATATAAAGAAGATTTTAAAAGTTTACATCTTGCAAATGAGAGATTTTATGGAATATTAATAAGTTTCGTGTACAATATTTTAAGCTTTAATGAAATACTTTAAAAGTTCATGCGTCAAACGGTAAATATATTCAACAGGATATACTTACAATTTAAGATACGAACTTTCAATATAAAGTCTCTAGTGCTTAAAGCATTTGTCAGTGGAATCAGAAGTTGAATATTTAAAGCCTACTGCTGAAAATTGTAATAATCTCCCTCGCTCTCTCTTCTTTGTGATTTAATTAAGATTTAATATTTTAGAATTCTAGAATATACAAAAATAAATGTAATTTAAATTATATATACATTATGGATAGTATATAAAAAGAGTAATCTCGAATAAACTATCTCATATATGAAACTTAGACACTAGAAAAATTCCCAAGCACCACCCCGATATACGTGTATGCAGCAGTGTAACATCCAACTCTTGTTGTTTAATAATGATAGAGATCGAACTAGAGACCTTTCACTCTGAAGAATGGTGTCCTACATCTAAGCCATGGCCATATTATATGATATTTAAAAATATTGATGTTGTGTTGTTGTGACTTATCCTCCAATCGTCTGACTTCGTCAGACAAGGACCATCAGATCGTTGATCCTAAGGAAATCGGAGACCAGAAGGAGGAGTATATATCATTTCTAGTAGGTCTCAAATAGTACAGGATGTGATTAGGAGAAGCCTGCTCAATTTTACATATACAGCAGACCTCAAAGATTTTGCTGCCTTCGAAATATTTTAGACCCCTAGTGTGGCCTCTTGCTAGTCTGGAAATTGTGGTTCTAAAGCTCTGTCAGAATTGAGAGCGAATTAGGGCAAAGAGCAAGGCTCTTTGCCCGCGTACCACTGATGGCAGGAAGGAATCTTCCGCCCTTTCGAAATTTCAGAATTATCTGTAGACTGACGTTCTAAAAAAGTAAGAGTTGAAGAGGAAAGATTATCGTGGTAACAACCCTAATTGGTCAGTCTATCCGCCTGCTCATTGTTGTATATGTCTACATGAGAAGGAATCCATTGAAAATAAACTTCATGGGTTTCCGAAATGAGTTTGAGAAGGATAAAACTGTTAGTTTGATCTCCAATTACAATCCAGTTGTGAGGTACTGAAGAGAGCTTCTACTGTCCGTAAAGATCCATAGGTCCCCAAAATAACTTTCATTGAGAATAGTTTCAAGACCCTGCTCATTTACAATTAATTCTCTTTTGAAGACTGATGATGAATCAGGGTTGTGGAAAAGGAGGAGGTGAGAAGCAAGTTCTGTTGATCCGGGGATCCGAGCACCATAAAGGGAGAAGTTTATCTTAGATCGGGTTGGTGTTCTTTTTCGTCAGGTAGCTACCCTTCGCCCTGTCCGTCTTAGGAGACCCTACCATTAGCAAGCTACCGCCTGCATAGCCTCCCGGGTCATTGGTGCACACAAACCTCTCCACTCCGACAAGGCAGGAACACCTTCGGGAAGGAAAATGATTGTTTTGCTATAAAGTATTTTGGCATTGTGTAAATAATATGTTACAGGCTTATGAAATGCGTGAAAGGTTTTTTAATGCTTTTCAAACAGTTTAGAATTACGTTGAATAACATTAAAATCTATATTCAGTGGTAATTAAATTTTTGCAAAAAATAATAATCACTAAGACCTGATAAAATCCAGTTTCAGATTTACTGAAGTTCACTTATTAATTATTAAATTAATAATAATTGAAATTTAAATAATTGAAAAATTAAAATGATTATAAAGTTATTTTTTGATTTCTACGAATTTCCTTAAATTTCTTTAAATAATAAAAATACTTTATTTGAAAATAATATTTTTTCTATTATGAAATTGAAATTACATATCTACCTCTGAAAAAAAACTGTTGTTTAAAATATGTATAAAAATATTGCACAAATACAATTGGAACTAAAACTGAGAATTGTCGCGAGAAATTTATACTGTTTGTTTCGTCGAATACGATTTTAAAATCCAAATTTTCACAAAAAATAATTAGCTCTTCATTTAACTTCAAATAAGTTTTCTGTGGATGACAAAATGATGCGATTAAGTGTTGAGTTGCTTGTGTTTAAGTTTTGAAAAGTACAAATATGTGTTACAATGGAAATTATTTCTAAATTTCAATGCTGTTATTTCATTTCTAACTACTTTTAATAAATAATATAAATATAAATCCAACCAACTTGAAATTTTTATTCTCAATATTTTGAACTATTTCTTTTAAAAATGTATTAAATATAAAAAAAAACTCCCATAACGCACTTTTTTAAGAATTACACACACACATAAGTTTGTGCATTTTACGTTAAAGGTTTCACTTAGTTTAAGATTTAATATATTAGTTGCAAGCATCTTTCTGCGATTAACTTTAACACACTTAATTTTAGTTTTAATTAGTAATTAATTTTAGGTACAAAGTTTGATGAACAAATTCTTAAGAATAGTTGTAAGCGTTATATTTTATTATTGGACGTATCTCAAAAATTCTATTATGTTTGTTATGTTTTATTGTGTTCAAATAAGTAATACCTATACATACTTTTGTCGACAGAAAATACTAAGCAAAACCGAGGGCCTTGTCATTTTTAATCACGGTCAAGGGAAGAAATTAAATCTTGAGAAAGCACTCTCTTTCCTAAGCCATACAAGTGTTGGAAGGACATAATGAACATAATAAACTTTTTAATAGGCACAAATCACCTTAACATGGTGATGAAGGCGTGATGGCGTCGTTAGGAAAAACGGCATTCTCGATTTTCTATCGGCATTCGACAGAAAATACTAAGCAAAACCAAGGACTTTTTCATTTTTAATCACGGTCAAGGGAAGAAATTAAATCTTGAGAAAGCACTCTCTTTCCAACGCCATACAAGTGTTGTAAGGATATAGTGAACATAATAAATTTTTTAATAGGCACAAATCACCTTAAGATGGTGATGAAGGCGTTATATCGCCGTTAGGAAAAACGGTATTCGCGGAATCGGGGTTCTATATCTCACCCAACCAAAGATACGTCGTGTTTCATAATGCAAAGTGACGCGCTAAAAATGATTGTTCACACTAAAATCGCAATATTCATCCGTTGGTGTAGAATGAAAAAAGTGCCAGCTCTAGTGTCGACCTAGTCACTTATTTATGATTTAAAATTAAGAAGACATGCGATTAGAAGGTTTTCAGGCAACAGAAATGGGCATTTGGTACTGTACTCAAACTAATATAATAAGTCTACAATCGTAAAATCGATATAAATTGCAATTTTAGTATCAATGAGGGTACTATCCAGTGGAACAATAAAATTACATTTCTCGGTTTTACCATAGACCATAGTGGGAGCAATAAGAGTTCTTATACAAAATCTTAAAAATAAACGTCTTAAAAAGATCAATGTTTTAAAATGCTGTCATCTAAAAAACTTGGAGCTCTATCTCGACACATAGTCAATTCCTCAATATGCAGCCCAATTTTGGTACAACAGTCCTGTCTTGTCCACTGTAAATAAATCTCACCTTCATCCACAGGGATTATCTCTTACCACAGCCCTTAGAATCTTATTGGGCCTAACTAGATAGACTTTCAACATCGCATTAAGGAAATTAGCAGATGCAATTCTTATATCAAATAAACTTCAATTCTTTAATTTCAAATTTTGGATTAAATACCTTTCCATAAAAAAAGCTTTCTTCTCTATATTCAATTATTGTGAACAATCTCTATGCTCTAAAATATCTCAACATACTCCTCTGTCTAATGTTTTAAAAACCCCGGAAGAAAGTGAAGTTTATCCGGATTATTTAATTCAGTTTTTCCCTGAATAGTTACTCCTCCTACAGTATCCATTCACATTACAGATTTTGAACTCCAAAATATCTTTACCTTCATATGAAGTAAAAGCATTGTTTACAGAATTTTTTCATAACCAAACGGGGATCTGCTGATATATAGCAACGCGCATGCTTCATTTATTATTATTATACTCATAAATTTTCTAGAAAATAATATTTTTTCGAAACACATCAGACAATAGCACTTTAATCAAAAACTTTATTCCTAAGTTACGATAATATTTGACAGTTTTTTTTTTTCATCTTTATATAGATAAATATTCAACTTAACTATTTAAAAATGTTAGTCAACTATAAAAGAGTATAGAATATTGGGCAAAACTAATTTTGTGCATGAAATTTATATTAAAATAATAAATTTATCCATTTTTTGATACTTTAACATTCAATATTTTATTTTTATAATAAAATATTTTAACAAAATATCAAATTAAATCTAAGTAAGAAGTTTCCTTTTACTCATGTCAGTTCTTAAGAAAATTATTATAATTTTCTTAACAATTAAATAATTATCTTCCTTCAGATTTATACTAATAAATCAATTTCCATGATAGAAAACTCAGATTTCAGATTTTCAAAAGCAAAAAATTCAAATAGTTTAATCTTCCGCATAAAGGATAATGGCACACAAGCTATTGATTTCTCCGACGGTATATATGTATATATATATATATATATATATATATATATATATATATATATATATATATATATATATGTATATATATATATATGTATATATGTATGTATGTATGTATGTGTGTGTGTGTGCGTGTTTTGTTGTATACCACGTCAATGAGCAAAAATAGTGAAATAGTTTTCATAGAACTTTGCTATTTATTTATTACATATGGCCCTCAAGTATATATATATATATATATATATATTAAAATATAATTTAATTTAAGTAAATTGATTTATAAAAAAAATTTCTTGTAAATGTTAGATATTTAATTTGTCTCAATAAATTTCTCTAAAATTACAAACCGTGTCTCTATAATCATCAAGCATTTTATAGCATCAAATCTTTGCAATTAAATTTACACCTGGTATATTTAAAAATATTTGAAATTATATCAGATTTATAAAAAAGGAAAAATTATAAATAATTACGAATTATTAAATGTAAAAGAAAATAGGCTGAAAAATAAAATTTTTTTAAAATCGTTTCCATCCCAGATAAATAAGAGTTAATTAAAAGTACAGAAATAGTAATGAAAATGCGGCTTATAAAGCGTGATTTGAATAACCACTTCTGTACTTATTTAGTATTTAGTGAATACTAAATTAAGAGTGTGAAATGGTTGGAATTTTTATTGATTTGAAATATATTTTAAATGTTCGACGACGTATGTTAGATAATAATTTATTTTGTTTTTGAACTTTGATTTCCTTCAAAAGTAAAATTTACCAATTCACTATTTATTTAAAATTTAATGTATCATTTTGCTAGCAAAATATCATATATATATATATATATATATATATATATATATATATATATATATATATATATATATATATATATATAGGAAATTTCACACTAAAACTATATTAAGTACATCAAAGGTTATCTCTCTCTACAACATTCAAATTAAATTCTTAGTAATTTTGAGAGAATGCAAATTTAATCATTTCGTGCAATAAAAGTTACATTTTAACTAAATCATCGATTAACCGAATCGCATTCATCAATCAATTAATTATCTGCATTTATCAGAAGAAAATTAATTTCAAAAAGAGACAGAATATTTTTATTTTTGAAAATTGAAACAAACTGTATTAAAATAGCATAAAAAATTATAATCACAACAATTTATTTAATATACAGTTTTATAAAATACTAAACAAATATTGATATTTACATTTAAGAAAATTAGAATATATTTATTTCTTAATAAAAAAATTTGCTTATTTTTTTCGGATAATTTTTTTGTTAAAAACAATAACTAAATAAATTTTACAAGTATACATATTGAAATACATGTAAATAAATATAATTTTTGCTTAATAATAAAACATATAATAATTAAAATAATATAAATAATAATAAAAAAAATAGTATTTTTGGGTAAATATACAAAAATAGACATTTGCTATTATTTATTTAAGAGGAATAAATAAAATTTTTCAAGGGTATATTGCTAAGAATATAAATTATATAACAAAACAAAAACGTAATTTCATAGTATTTTCTTCATTTATAAATACACAATAATGGACTTTAAATATTATTTATATTTAAGCAAAATAAACACAACAATAGTTATAAAACAAAACATTATTGTCTTATTTTTGTATAACACGTCAATACTTTCTCAAACATTCAATTTATTTCAGAGCAAAGATTTCCTGGTTTGTTGATTTTAGAAAGCGAAATTGATACAATGTATAACATCAATAATAATATCCAAGAAATATTTTGAAACAACATTTTTCACTTTTTCTACAATCTGCTAGGTGAACATCAAATAAAAATATTATCAATATAGTGGATAAATGTCTGGAAACAAAATATCAAAATATCTTTCTTTTTTAGTAAGATTTTTCAGCTACAAAATTCGATATGAAGTTTTCTTGGTCTTTTTTCTCTAAAATATTATTTTAAGATTTTGGATTTTATTTTGTTTATTTCATAAAATGTAGCACTTTTGTATAAAATGCAATTTTATATGAATGCCACTAGAGACTTATTAGATCGATAAAATATAAATTTTTAATTTTATAATAATAATCAATTGCTTTTTAAACGATTCATCGTATTGAAACATAATGATTATTTCAGTTAAATAGGAAACAACAGAAAATTTTTGTTACTCAGCAAAACGAAATGTATTTAACAATTAGTTCTGAGAAAAGACTCCATACAGAATCATTTGGTTAACCAGTTGGCCCAGCCTCCATTCATATTTTTTATTTAGGAAACACACTAGTTACAAAACAGTGGGCACTCATACACACATACTTTGAGTATAAATATAGAAAATTAATATAACCAAGTGCAGAGTAAGACAACTATACTAAAATTAGACTAAAATTATACACAAATATGTAACTACAAATATGAAACTTTAATATAATAGTTATAATGCTTATGCGTACAAATGATATAAAATCAAGAAAAAATATTAAAACTTGAATGCATATTATTGATAATGGTGTACAATCAGAGTATTGTACAACAGTTGTATTGAATGTAATTAAGAAAGAAGCAATAAATTTTCCCTAATATTTAATTATTTCTGTGTAATTATTTTAAAATTGTTCGTTATTTATAACAATATGAGGTTATTTTATGCATCCGAGGATCTTGACGTTTCAAAATCTACATTGGGCTGTCTCTGATGTAGGAAAACATTTAATTCGGGCAACAATAACAAACAATACTCTATAAGGAGTTTTACATTATGTTGTTGTTGCACCAGCATACATCCCTGTACCTATCCCTGAGGTGGACGTTACCAGTTTAACATTATGTAACAGCCGGCCAACTTGTCTAGTGGTCAGCATGCCTGACTACGAATAGGAAGGTCCTGGGTTCGAATCCCGGTTCAGGCATGGATGTACTTTCTCTCTATATATACTGTCTTTGTCCTTTCCTTGTGTGTGTGAATGAAGTATGAATGATGCCTACCCTATAAACAGGTCCCTAGGGCATGTGTGAGGGTGGGATACCATCGCACCCTCACACATCCCCTGTGGTGCACCCGGGGTAACGCCTCGGTGGCTAAGAAGTCGCTGTTTCTGGCCGGATCCTTGTGGGTTCAGGGAACAATATATATTAATAGACTATATTGCAGAGTTGTGTAACTGTCAACAATCTGCCATTTGAGAAAAAACATTATATAACTATTTTCTTCCGAAAAGAGCTTTAAAAATAAAAAGAGTTTTTCCTAAATGAAGAAATTCGTGTATATTGGGCATTGGTCTTACTTTGAATCATCTGTGTAATAATTACAATAATTTGAACTATATATATATATATATATATATATATATATATATATATATATATATAAATTTCAAATGATTCAATTCTAATTTCTGTATTAAGCAGCTTGATATTGCTGTTTTTAAAAAGAATATGCAAATAAATTTTTTAATTATTTCAATACCACAGTACTGCGATATTCTTAAACCATTGTATGTTTTATGAATATTTTGCAAGGGAACTTTTTCCAGTCTATAAAATAAGTAAAATCGTAATTTTTAAAATTTTTCTCCCAATTTTATTTTTTAATTATGGCTTTACTTAATGCATTTTTTCAACTTGTATCATTAGAAATGGTTTAAGATTCACGTACTATGATGCTAGTGAAGATAAAACCAGCAATTTAATTTAATGATGCTTTCATGTTCATTCCACGTTTCTGTGCAAATTTGAATTTTGCAAATGCCATGTTCGTCAGATGCGACACTTATGCTGTTAATGGTAAAATTACTTTATTATATTTCCTTAATTCTATTAATCACAGTACTTTCAATAGCGAGAAGTAAATCTCAATTTAATCACTTAATTTTAGTCTCAAGATTACTTATTCTCTTACTTGAAGGTTGAAGTATCTTACTAACAGCACAATAATTTTGTTTGTTAATTATGCTTTTCTTAATACAGCACTATTGATTTCATATTTGTACAAAAATGTTTAGTATAAATTATAATGTGTTACAAAATCATTCGATTGCCAGTAGTTAAATTATTCTCTTAACGCTAGATTTAGATGTTGGTATATTTTTTCATTTCTTTAAAATAATAAAAAATATAACAAGCTATTTTGAATTGTTACACGTTTTGTATGCAGACATTTTATTTTAACATATATATTCAAAACAAAACACGAGTCCCATGAAACATAAATTCAAACTCCTTTACCATGTTCAAGGTGAAAGCTTTCTTGAGTGAAGAATTGTGATCACGTCTACTTTTATTTAATTAGAGATCACTCTACTGAGATCTTCGAACCTTGAATATCCTAGAGCCTAACATTTTTACATGAGATATCAGAAAGAAAGTAGCAGCTAAGGTAACAACTTTGTCTCATGAATGTGGTTTGAAGTTACGAATTCTGTGATGATAATGGAACTCAAAACTCGTTAGTATATGTAACTCTTTCCGAGATAGTTTTCCTACGAAATCAGCTGTTCCATGGTAAGAACTGAATCTTTCAATTAAATAACTATTGAATTTAACTCTTGCCTTGGGCATCGACTTTCTAGTGTTTCAGAAATCATTTTAAATTGAAGATTTTTGCATTTGTATGCAAAAATGTGGAATGAATTATAAATCAAATCAGATGCTTTATATATATATATATATATATATATATATATATATATATATATATATATATATATATATATATATATATATCATAAATTAATTAT
This sequence comes from Latrodectus elegans, assembly GCA_030067965.1. Lineage (NCBI taxonomy): Eukaryota > Metazoa > Arthropoda > Arachnida > Araneae > Theridiidae > Latrodectus > Latrodectus elegans. Next base: position 60,402,499 of record CM057815.1, read on the forward strand.
GTATTTAACATAACATTTAATTAATAATCTGTTTTATTCTTTAAACAGTAAATTAAATAGCTTTTATAAATATGTGTATATTTGTAATGTGTCATAAAATCTATCATAAAGGAATATTACAATTGTTTTCATTAAATATACAATTACTTATATATTAAAATATTACATTAAGATATTCAATGAAAACAATTTGTTAAATACTGAATTTTTCGTGAAAAATAATAAATTTTGTCTTTTCTATTGACAACTTACTGAGAAAATCCAGTGATACTTAAAATATCTGAGTTCCTTTAATATTATAAAAAAATTCTTAAAAGTTTCTTTATAGATAAACATAAGCTTGTTCTATTTTAGTTTCCAGGATTCTTATATAGTAAGCGATTAGTGTTTTATTCCTATTTTATTCTTAATGATTTATAATTAATACTTTTAATCAAATGTCATCATTTAAAAAAAATTGTCATCTGGAATTCTTCTCACATTTGACATGACAATGTAGTTTCTCTTAAATCAACTTTTACATCGTATAAACATTGCATGTTTATTAAAAAAATTAATTAAAATAAGACATAAATTAAAAAAAGATTAAAATAAGACAAATATGTTACCAACTTATCTCTACAAGATAAAATTTTCAGAATGAAAAAAATTCTTATTATATTCGAAAAGAATTTCATAATGAGTAGTCGACAAAAATTTAAGGAAAGGACCAAGAAAAAAATCATAAGAAAAATTTTTTCAAGCTAATTGGTAGAAGTTCATTTGTTACTTTTTTTCCCTGCTTCAATTTAGGCTAGAATTTAAATTTACCATAATTAATTATTAAATTTACCATCATAAATTTACCATGATTCTCATGAGGTCATTAAAACATTATGTTTTATAAGCAGCTACTTTTTAGTACTGTAAATACATCACTTATTAATAAAACTTAAAATTTGGCTATCATAAATTTACATTCAATTTTTGAAACGACGATATTTTAATTCCCTTATAGGAAATCCTGATTAAATTTCTTTCGAATTGATACTTAATTTCCATTTTTCCATAGTCTGGACCACTTCCTGTAGTCCATTTGCACAGAAACAGTTAAGAATACAATAAATAAAGGGAAACTACGCAATGGATATACGACTGAATATATCAAAAATAAAAAAAGAATAATAATCTTATCTTCCAGAATATAAAGAATCTTATCTTTCTTTTTAAAAGACGTCGCTCAAAACTTTTACCCAACAAAATTGACCCAATTATTTCACTGTGGCCATGGTCAAATCAGTGCAGAACCGGAAGAGAACAATGAAGCCACTTTGATAAACAAAAAAAAAAAAAAAAAAAAAAAAAAAAAAAAAAAACCGCACACACATTGAAAATATTTAACTCCACAACAAAGCTAAAGTTAGAATGATTCTATTATTAGAAACAATGGACTATAAAACGGAAACTGTGGCAGTTATGTATCAACGTTTGCATGGCGCGGTCACTGTTTTTCCTTGGCGCTAATAAAAGTTAATGCGTCAGCAATGATACTTAGCCTATGTTTGTGCAATCATAGGCCCACATAGAGGGGAGCTTTTACTCCGTAATAGACCAGAATAAATTAAACGTGTTGGCAGTTTAGAGTAGTTTTCGCTGTTGCCATTAGTCTGATCAGGAAATGATTAATGCCTTTTTTTATTCGAATGCCATTCCAGAGAAAGAAATAAAGTAAGAAAATGAGGCCAAAAGGTAAATACGATGCTAAATGACGGGAAGGATGTTATCCATTTAGCAATTTCGAAGATATTTCACAGTCCATCATTTTTAATAGTATGAAATTAATATGATTATATAAGCTTAAAATGAAAAATTTAATTGAAAATGTATTTTAGAAGTTAAAGGCATTTAAAATGGATTTATACGAATAAATTTCTATTCGAGATAATTCTTCATCTTATTCAACGCAATTTAAGCGTAATAAATTGAATAATTAATTTGAAATATTCAATTTATTAATGTTTAGAATTTTTTAATGTAAATCAAACTGAGGTTTATATTGACAGAAAATGTTTTTTTTAAATTAATATAAACTTCAATATTTTTACTGGTGATAATTGCAATAAAGAATACTAAATAAGGAATTATTATATTAGTGAAATATAGTAATTAATAATTCAATGCAATAGTTGTTATATAATTGAAAAATGTTTTTTTATAAACAACTGTTGAATTCTCATTAAATTTTACGTTTCTTTACGTTAACATTGGGAAAGATTACATGAAACATCTTCATCAAAAAACGAAAATTATAAAAATATGATTTTAATTTAAATTTTTATTTTACATCAAAATCTTTAAAATAGAATTATATATTGCATATTTGTAACATTTTAACTGAGTCATTTAACAAAACAGTAAAATGTTAAAGTAAAATTAATCAAACCATTATTTAAAGTATGCATATTTTTTATATTTAAAATGAATAACTTATTAATTATATTGTTTAAGTTCACACGTAAATTATTTTCAAAAAATAATTAAGACAAATATTTTCCATTGCAGATAATTATCTATTTTATAATCTATAAATATCTATTCTATAAATTTTTCAAGTTCATTGAAATTAATTTCTAATTACTTTTGTCCCCTTTATTGTTATGCCCAGCATTTTATTTTCACGTCTTTTACATCTCAGAGAAATAGGCGTTGGCAGATATTATTCTCCTTTTAAACATGCTTTAAATTAGCTGCGAATATAATTTCGAAATTTCTTCGCAAGACATTCCTTACAATTACAGTTGAAATCTCTTGCAATACAGACTGCAATAACTGCAGAAATTGTTTTGTGTTATTTATAGAAATAAATATATTTAATATAGTAGTAAAAATATTATCTAATTTCCAGTGTTAATATCTTATTGCAACATATGAAAAATTATTACAACATACAGTATTTTGTAAATTTAGATTTAAATAAAATGATTTATTGGTAAATATAATGTATTAGAAAAAGTGGCAAGAATTATATTGAAATGATAGATATTAAGGAAAGAAATAAAAGCTTAAAGCTGAAGCTTTGTAGTATGAATATCATGCTCTGTTAGTAATATAGGAATTAACATTTGTGAAGTGGCTATGTTTCTTATATAGGATAAAAGTCGAAATAACTGAGAATGTGTCTTGTTAACCAATCAGGTAGATTCTATAGTTTAAGTGACATCACAGAGTTTGACGAAATCAGAAAATAAAAAACAAACTAACTTACAATATAATAGCTAGATTTTAGATTATAATTTTTTTTATTTGTGCATCACGCTCTTTTTTCTCTTTTGTATGCAGATACAATACGCATTTTTCCCAAAAGGAAATTATAAACGTCGAATTTTGTAATAGTTGTTGTCTCATTATTGGGCTGCTCACTGGTCAAATTTAACACAATTGATCATATTTGATGACAACACAAAAAACATTCCTCTATTAATCTTTTATCAATATAGACAACTAATCTCTCAACTGAAATAACAACTACGCTTTCAGTTCTAAAATAGTCTCCGATTCTCTTAAATGTTTCCACGTGTGTTAAGTTAGATTCAATTACTGTCTTTTATTTTCTGCACACAAGAGCTAATTAAACCAGGATGTATAGTCTAAAATAGATACTAGATCATTACAAACTGGCCCAATATAGGATTCAAATCCACTAAACTCTAAGTTGAATCGCAGGCAAGAGCTTTAACCATTCGGCTGTCAGCTCAATTGGTCCAAACGATTTAAATATTGATATTTAATAAAAACAAAACCAATCACAAGCGAGATCATATTTTTATTTTAATTCTAAACTCCTTTCTCAGCATTTAAATTATGGTAGATGAGTATTGTATTGTACTGTCCTAGGAGAAAATAGAAGGAAAGGGGAAAAAAGATTGGAAATATTTTATTATGAAAATCGTAACATAATTTTAATTATTTACTACCAAAGTTTCATGATATGTAATTTAATTAATTTTTTTAGCTGTATGTCTTATTAATATATTAACATATTGATAAAGCTTATAGCTAAAAAGTAATGCTCAATTGTACTTAATTATTAAGTAGTTTAATTCAATTATTGAATTAAACTACTTAATAATTAAGATGTCAACATATGTAAAAGTAATTCAATTACAAAATTAATATGCTGACATCTTATATCATAGTTTAATATTTAATATATCAATTAGCTTAATTTATAATAAATTAATATGCTCAAATTTCAATGTTCTAATATTTCGGAGTTTGAACCTCTTAAACTTAATTTAGTTGAATAAGAAAATATCTGTTTGTTTTATTCATGAAGTCTCATTTGCATACTGTAAAATAAAGAAAGAACATACTCAGTTTTTATTTTGGACAGCTCTGAATTTATTTTTGTGCTGCATTAAAGGTTATGGATATGTGAAAACTATAAATTTCTTTACAAAATCCATTTCCTTAAACAGCTTGAATTTATATAACAACTTCTTTGGCGTCATTCAAAGACATTAATATCATATCTAGCCAAAAATCACCATGGTACAATTAGGAAGAATACGATCTTAAATGGTAAAATGATGGTTAATTTTGAATTTGAATGTAATTTTTTTGGAATAACCTTACTAGAGATTATCTAATCTCTAGTAAGGTTATTCCAAAAAAATTATTCCAAAAAAAGGTTATTCCAAAAAATTAAGCAATAAAATTGACCCAAAGGGTAAATTTTATTGCTAAATGGTAATCAGATTGTCCTATTGGTTGATTAACTGCATAAATGTCATCACCATAAACTGTTTTTTAAAAGTCTGTTTTCGTAATGATAACATCCAGCATGAATATTTAATTTGTGGAGGCATTCTCAGTATAAAAATACATGATTGGGACAAATTAGATGAAAGATGGCCAACTTTGTGCTACCGTTTGGCCTCCAGTAGACTCAAAGTAACGAACTGAAAGTTAAAGTCGTTTTTATCACCGTTCTTTATCATTGAACCAGCCTTTTTTTATCGACGTTGTGATGAAAATCAGTTACTTTTTTTCAAGTTCTCACTGTTTTCACAATAGTCGTAATCAACAAAATTCTTCATGATTCTTTTCACTTTCACAAAATACTTTAAAAGGCAAATATATAATATTCTAATTAACCGTAACTAACTTTGTATTGAAATGAAAACATACGACGTCCTATGTTGACAATAAGTTTATTGATCCTGAAATATTAACAGCAATTTGTAAACATTTAAAGTAATTTATGAGAGTTTTAAGCAGTTCCTGATTTATTGTTACCTCTTATGCAATTTCGGTTCAATAATTTTAACGAAACATTGTATAATAATTCATTAAATTTAAATTATAAATTGAATTATATATATATATATATTATATATATATATATATATATATATATATATATATATATATATATATATAAACGCAACGTATCAAAAGTATACAAATAAGGTAGCTGAACTAACTGATGCGCATAATCCTATTATCTCAGTATGGAGTTTCGTTGTAAAAATATTAAACCTGCAACACTTTTGAATTAAAATAGAGCCACAACCTATTAAAAATTAATAAAAACATCTGCATTTATTTATAGAACATCACACAATTTTTATAATTACTATTAATATGTCAAAAATATTTATATATTTTAACTTAACCGAAGAATTGTTTTCAGTTTTTCGATGAATAAATTCATAAACAGTTATCATTAAATAATTGAATTATATATATTTAAATATTATAAATTATAAAATATCAAAATAAATTAATAAGCAGGAACTAAACATGTAACTTTTATTTATTGCTAAAATATTTTATTGCTAAATTATTTTATGAATGATATAACATGATAATGTGGAAATTTCAAGTTTAATTTATTGGTGAATCTCAAATAGTTATAATCAAAATATAAATTAAAATGTTGCAAGCAATTTTTTAAAAATTTTTTGATAATATTGCAATATAGTATAAGATTAAACTGCTTATATAAAGTTAAAGATTTATTTCTTAGGAAAAATAAATAAAATTATACGATGATTTTAACTTAACATTTTACACCTTAAAGAAATAAATTCATCTGTAAAGATGTGTTTTTCCCAAAATATTATATATATATATATATATATATATATATATATATATATATATATATATATATATATATATATATATATATATATATATATATATATATATATATATATATATATATATATATATATCAACTAATTATACTGCCGGCCAACTTGTTTAATGGTCAGCGTGCCTGACTACGGATAGGGAGGTCTTGGGTTCGCGGTTCAGGCATGGATGTACTTTCTCTCTCTCTATCCTGTCTTTGTCCTTTCCTTGTGTGTGAATGAGGTGTGAATGGATGCCTTCCCTATAAATAAGTCCCTATGGCATGTATGTGTGCTGAAAAAGTCGGACTTCATACCAAATACGGTTCAACTGGAAATGTGGAGCAGCACACCCCAATTTGCCAGCCTAGATGGTACACGAGAACAACAACTAATTATACTGTCTAACATAAAGTTAAATGGTTCAGTATATTAATTTTCTGCTCAAAAATTTGTAGCTTTTAATTCAACCAAGAAAACAAATTCATAAAATTGTTTAAAATCTTCAACCATAGATCTCACGAGTTTGCTCACGTTTGCAAAAAGTGATCGTAAAAAAAAGACAACCAAACACATCTTTTCTCTTTGCTGTAATTGGTAAGCATAAACAAAAAAGCCATCTTGCAACTATTCTATCAACATCTATTCAGCCCATTACACTGAACACAGATTTTAAGCAATATAAAATAGTTTGAATTAGGGTAACCAATGGTGTAAACAGCTAAAATATGTGTCCAGAAATTTTGTGTGTAAAAGAAATTTTACATTGTTCTATGCAACTCTATTAAGCTCTTTGTAAATCTATTGATAAATTACAGGCATTTCAATTAATTTTTAACCATTATTTTTCACTTTTATTTATTTAAGTGACTTTTATGGCATGTTATTACTAATTACTAATGAAAATTTAATGAAATAGATTCTAAGAATCAATGGCAGTGTAAAACTCCAAAATAAAGGAAGCATTCTTATAATTGATTCGATATCTATCATGTTAATGAAGTGTCGCACATATTTTCATCTGAAAAAAACTTTTAATACTTTTTGTTCATTTCATGTATTACTGTTTATATTGAGAATAATAGCTAATAAATTAAACTTCAATATAAATGTTTTCTCATTTATGATAAAACTGCTGTGCAAATGCTCGTGAATTCTGTTCATTTTTGGATTCAACAAAATTGTTTATTTTACAAATATAACTATAAACCGTGGTAGCCTAGTGGTTAGGCCATCGGCTTTTCTAGCTGGAAGGGCTAAGTTCGATTCCCAATGCCGATAAGGACCCACCGAAAGCATGCGATATACATGCTCATTAAATCTGTGGAATTGAAAGTCCTGTGGTCGATCGTTGAGCATTTATCGTAGGTGTAATAGTCTGGAGAAATTTTCCTGCCCCCTCCCCCAAAGTCAAAACTGAAGAAGTGGTACCTTTAGTGGTGCTATATATCGGAGGAAAAGTCTTTCTTTTACCTTCGTAGTGCTCTGATTAAACAAAGGATGCACCCATCTGACTTTATTTCGCATAGCCTTCCGTTAGCGAGCTTGGTATAAGTAATAACAAAAAAAAACTATTGAGTTAAAATTTTAGCGAAAATATCTCTGGGAATGATTACATGTTTTGTGATTTTTGACGCTTGTTATAAGAATGCTTAAATTTGTAAGAGCAATCATGAACTGAAAAATATATAAATCAAATTAATAATTAGCAACATATATTTTATAAATAAAATGTACTTATATTATCTGTTATGTAACAAATATTTAATTGTTATTCTATTTTTAACGTTTCATTTGACTTCAGGTTCGACAACACGCCTTACCAAAATGCCCAGACGGCGAGAAGGAACATGATTGAACACACTGACCTGGGTCCGGTATCGTGCGTCTACTTGTTTCAACTATTTCCATTCTCCATAGCCTTCGATAGGACAATGACCATCAGGGAAGTGGGAGAGAAGTCCAGGGAGCTGTTCGGGGGAGAGGAAATGGTGGGGTTACCAGTGGAAACCTTCTTTCTCATGCATAGACCTAGAGTACCATTTACTTGGGAGAAAGTAAGGGAAATGTCTTTCTAAATTAAAAAAAAATAAGCTTATGGTAAAATTGTTATTAATATAGATCAGACTTTAAATTGAAATAATTAATGTGATTGTAAAAAATTATTATGGTTAGGGCCAAAAAGATTATCCCACATGTCTTCGGGCAGATAATAATTACTAGATTCAACATTTATAGTTATGAAAATTTACCTTCATACATTATAAAGACAAAATCTTCTATTAGTGTTTTTAACTAGTATATAAACCAAATTCAAAACAAAAATATTTGTATAGTTTCTTGAACAAAACAAAATAAAAATTTACAAAAAAATTAATGTTGATTAATATTGTTAAATTAGATTCATTTTTTAAAATTTTATTAGAATTTTGATTTATGGCATTTTTTTATAATATTCTTATTTCTAGATATATTTGATATAAAATTAGAGTTTATTATGAAATTGTGAATAAAGTAAAGAGGAATATTTACAAAGCAGAATTCTAAATTCTAGTAGAGTTGAATTCTAGAACATAATAAAAAATATTCATGAAATTTAATAAATGAGATTAAAACTGAGGACTTAAAATATAGAATTGACATTATTAAAAACTAGACGTACATTTTTTAATGTCCAATGTTTATATTTGAAGTGTTATGCTACCAAATGCAATAATTTAGACTTTGTGCAGACTTATTAAAATAGAATTTATACAAACACAAAAATGTTAATTTCGCCCTCCTGTATAAAATATTATAAAAAATATTATTACCTATAACTAATTTTCATATAGTATACATACATGGACATAACAAAAACTAAAAATACATTATTATATCTAAATAATGATATATTTCAAAAATATTTATTGATATATTTTTTAAGTAAGCAGTTTTGACTATGAATAATTTAATCACATTAATAACAGTGAACAGCATAAAATTAAATTTCGTTCAGAAATACAAATCACTCATTGTAAATATTGGAGAATTTGTGATCACATATTTTGAGTTTTTATAGATATTATAGCAATTAACTTAAAATAGTTTCTTTTTCCAGCACAACAATAGAGTACTAGAAACTCAAAATTTTCTCAGGGAAACTCAACTTTAATTCAAATTTAAGAAATTCCTTACACTAGCAATTTACTAGAGCTTGACAATTTTCGCGAATTGAATTATACATTGGGGTTTTCATTTTAAACTTTCCTTCTCGTCTTGAACAAGTTCAGAATATGCAGAAAGCATAAAGTGAGGAATTCACATTTCCAGTTGAATAGAGATCGGTTGTCATGGCAACCAATTTCGCGGCTCTTCAAACAGGAAACTGGAATTGTAAATTCATAGTTATTGAGTCTCATAACTCTGCTATTAAGATTCTCTTGTGAGTTAAGTGATTCATGAGAGAATTATAATATTCTTTTGTAAAGTAAACTGTTAATAGGGTGAACACTTTAGTGCGTATATTATTAAATATAAAAAAGATTTACAAAATGAGTTATATTTTTTTTTTACTTGGATTTTTAGTTGAATATTATTTCACCAAAATAAACATTTTTCTACCTTAATAACTGCTACTAATCTTATTGATTAATTATTTACTGTGATCAAAATTTAAGTGGTTTTTAAAAGAAATATATAAAGATTAATTTGTTATGAATCAAAAGCCTTTTTTAATACATTATGCACATACAAACAGGAAGTTTAACTTTGAGGCGTAAATTTTATTATAAATATTTATGCATAAACTCTATATAAAAATAGTTAATTTTTTATAAATTTTTATCTGCCATGCCATTAAAATGCAAAAAAATCATCCAGAATAGGAAACAACGTAAAATCAGATAGCTGAAAGATATAAAAAAGGAAGATTAAAAGCAAAATTTAAAAAAATAGAAAAATTATGATAATATATTGGAAAAAAAGATAGAAAAATTAAAAAGAAAAAAAAGTTGGATTAAAAATTTTCTTTTTTTATCAATCCAGCAGAGCTCAAAATGTTATGTAAGTTTAAAAGGCGATTAATAATTTATATAATTGTTAGATTCTAAAGAATAAATAAACAATATACAAATAAACTGTTCTCAATACCTTTGAACAAGAAGAAAAGTTATATTTATATATATATCAAATACATTATTCATTTCATTCACTCTGAAAATATATACGCTTGATCACAAAGCAATTCTGAATGGATAACGTAAGCATAAAACAAATACACCGTACTATACAAAAAATAACTGAAGATCAAAATTTAAATTAAGTCATAAAAGTAATGAACAGAAGATCCTAGCATTTGAAAATGATAATAGCATGTTATTTTGGGTGCTATTTTTATGGATTATTTGATAAATACGTTTTGATGTTATGAACTGTTTTGTATAGAGTGTAACTTAAATCTCTAGCCTTAATTAAATTCAACACTTCTAAAAGCATAAGAAATCTAATTGATTTGGTGTATATCTGCTTTTAACATCCCTCGGTTCACTATCAATTAATTTCACTTCAGGTATATAAATATTCAAATCTCTTTTGTAAATCTGACTCTCTCGAGAGTTTATTTTAATGCGCATACAATTCTGTATTCATAAAAAACATAATTATTTTTTTTCCGACGGCGGGCACTTGGGTGATGAATCCTCTGCCACAACAAGGACAGAAACTGCTACTCATTTGTCGTTACCTAATTGCACCTGTGAACCAAGTCACGGAGGCGAGTAACGTTGCCCGCGCCATACCACCACAAACCCGCTTATAGGATGGGCCACATACATACATCATCTCAAGAGAAAGGACAGAGAAACAAAGTAAAGTTACGCCGGGACTGGGATTCGAATCCGGGACACACAGCTCAGGAGTCAGGAAAGCAAACCACTCAGCCATCGGTCGGCTCAATCAAAAATAAATAAATAAATAAAAGATAGAAATTTTAAATATTTAAAACTCTTAATTTATATTTTTAAAAAGGCTCACATTAAAAATTTATGATCCACATTTACACAAAGTTGCTTTCAAATTAACGATATTATTTAAGTGAATTCTCTCTCTTTTGTGACTTTGAATCCAAACATGAGTTATAATTTTTTTGATTTGATTTATTACTTTATGGTTACTTTTTTGTAAAAGGGTTAATTTTAGTGAAAATTTAAAGTGAATTTCTAAGTATAACGTGCTTCCATATCAAAATGCGGACTCGAAACCATGAAACTGAGAACAGAATTTTGAGCATTCAGTTAACAGTTAATTATACATTCTATAGCATTTATCTATATGAAGCTTTTCGATTCTCTGTAAGAAAATGAATTCTCCAAACATTTTTGACGAATTTATAATAAGAAAGGAAAATAATTTCTTTATTTGAGGAGATACACAATTTCACAATGTCTAAAAATCACTTTCAATAATTTACTCAGTTTAATAATCAATCCTTCAATAAACCATATGAGTTAGAATTTATTAGAAACAGCTTTGATTATACACTATGTATAATAGCATACAACCAGATTCTCTTAAAATTTTTCCTTAACTTTCATAACCAATCGGATTGTCGTATGTTAACTATTTGAGCTTCAGTTCAGCAATCATTGCGTTCGATTCTTAAATCAAACGTGGATATTTGTGGTAAGTCAGAATTCACTGAAAAGTTTAAATGCTAGTCAAATTAGTATTCATGCTCAAAATGCTATCCTGAAAACAAAAATAATTAATTTATGAATTATTAAATATAAGAAAATTTTATTTTGTAGTTTAAATTTTCCCCGAATTTCAGTTATATTGACTAATTTGCTCTCTAGTTTCCCTTAAAATATCAGATTTTTAATTTTTAAATTATTCTTAGTTATTTGTAGAGAAAAAAGCAAAGCTGCAACTTTCCTATTTTATCTTCAATTCAGTTCAACTGTTCGTGGGTCGAATTCCCATTTTGAATACAGGTATTTGTAATTGCCCAGAGTTCATTTTAAATTGAATTACTTATTCATATTTGTCCTTAAAAAAGGTAGACAGTTAAATTAGAACCAAAAGTAATCACTTCAACAAAAATAGCACTCACCTGTTAAAAAATTATTTCCGAATATGAGTTTCAATGATTTAAAATAAATGTTCGAACTTTCATTAAAATTTTACATTTTAAAATATCCATATAGATGCAATTTATAAGCTTCTTTTCAATCAACTTGTTCAATAAAAATGATGCTGCTTATATTAATGCTATATGATTCAAAATAATCTAATGAAGGGTGTAATGAGAGAGAACTTTAACAATGGAAAATAGTTCATTAAACTGCTTCACAAAACAATTTTCTTTTGTTTATTGGTTCAATTTAAATTGCATTTTTAAGCACCTCGCTTAATTAACTCATTTCAAAATGTAAAACACACAGAAAAAATGCGGATTTTAAAAAAATCAATGAGAACTAGTTTGACTGCAGTTTGTTTTAGCGGTAAATGGAATTAAGTGAGCATTTTACGTGATGGACAAGTAGGGTTTCATGCCGCAATTATGTGGAAAAGTTAGACGTATGACAACTCAGCATTTTTAGATGTCATGAGAGTTGTATTTAACTGGAAACAAAAAGGGGATAGAACACTGGCAATATTTTCTTATAAGATAAATGTGTCTATGATCTACAGAAGATTCTAAGCTCTGGCATGTTGTTGGACACAATAAAATCGAACAACGTATTACTGGTATTAGATGAATAAGAAGCAAACAGAAAGTATAATAGGCTATATTAAAATGTCGTCAATTTCAGGCACAGAGTATTCACAGATTTCACGAGTACAGATGTTCATATTCACAGAATTTCATGCAGAAGAGTCAGTATTATATAGTTTCACCTCATCCTGTTGAAAAGAAAATATTGAAGTCAGTTCATATTCAGTGGATATTCTCTCACAGTTTTAGGTAATGAAATTGCACACAAGTTGGCTAAAAGGGTTTCACAAGAGATATGGACTGGTTCCAACTCACTCACTTTCCACGAAACTTCTTCTGTTGGTGTTCCGACCCTGTATACTCAATGTATAAATTTAATTTCTCTGCGCACCAGATGGCGCTAACTCAATAATCGTTTTTTGTCAGTCAAGCAATAAAATTTCAAAGAACGGACGTGTCGTTTCTGTGTGCCAATATTATGGTCCGTCGAGCCGGAGCACTGAAACTAACAAAAAATTATTTGGTGATGCATAGAAGCGGCCAACGACTGTTGAATCAAAAACAACAACAAAACCAGTGATTGAGTGAAGGTCACAAAACCAAAATGGATACCCTTCTTAAAACCAAAGGATAATAAAGGGTAAGCTAACTCGTTTAATTTCGCAAGTCAATAGCTTACAAAATCAAGCAAATTCTCTTTCTATTATTGAAGTGTATGAAAATAACGTAAATTCTTTGAACAATGAAATAAACAAACTAAATAATGATATTCTTTATGCATGTTCTGATTCAGAATTCGATACATTTGAAAGTGAAATGCATGAACTGTTTTCTAAAATAAGTAATTTAAAAATCATTCTTAAAGACAGAATCAAGAAAACTTTCAAAAAATGATTGTCATAAAGAATTAACTAATGTCAACAATGTTAAACTTCCTAGAATAAAATTAGCAGTTTTCACTTCTAATTACATAGATAGGATTTCTTTTCGTGATTTATTTTTATAGTGTTGGTAATAATGATTGTTTAAGTAATAGTCAAAAATTGCAATATCTTAAACTTTCCATTAAGGGAGTAGCATTTACATAATTACAGTCTATTCAAATTACGGATGAGAATTTCAAATCACCTTGGGATATGCTTACTGAACGCTTTGAAAACGAAACCGAAATCATAAACGCAGCATTAAATAAATTAATTTCTCAGCCAATTCTTAAACATGAATCAGCAACGGGTTTGAGGAAATTGATACAACACAGCAATGTATAGATACATTAAAAACTTTGAAACAGCCTGTTGAGCATTGGGATACAATTACTATTTTTCTTTTAAAGGGTAAGTTTGATAACGAAACACTGAGAGTGTGGGCGTTAGAGCAATCGAACAAAAAGCTTCTTCTTTCGCGGAATTCAAAACATTCATGCTGAATAGATCGTGTGCGCTTTCGTCTTTGGCAAGTGCCAAAAAGAAAAGTAGGTCAATTTGATGGGAAAACGGTTTGCAAATCAAAACAAACAAATATTCTTTTTCATCTCAGATTGTTTCTAATTTATGCATTTATTGTCGAAATGATTCTCATTCGCGATTACATAGTTGTGATAGTTTCTTAGATCTTCCAGTAAAGGAAAAATGGAATGTAATTAAAAACATCATTTATGCGCTAATTGTTTAAAGATAATAAAACTCATCCTATTTCTAAATGTCGCTCAGGCATGTGTAAATTATGTTCAAAATTGCATAATACATTATTGTGTTCGAAAAATACACATGATACAAAAATCGAAACACAAACAACAGATGAACATTCTACTATTAGTAGTAATAATGTAGTTGTACCTGTAACAAAAACAGTTTTATTGCCAACAGCAATTGTTAATGTTAAGGACATTAATGGTACATTACATAAATGCAGAATTCTTATCGATTCAGCAAGCCAAGGCTCATTTATTAGGAGAAAGTTGTGTAAATTTATTGCAACTTAAACGTAATAGAATTAACATAAATGTTGATGGGCTTAGTTCTCGAAATGTAGGTAAGCTCTCAGGTTCGGTATCATTGCAAATATCATCTCTATTTTATAAAAACACACATATCACTGTAGATGCATTAATTATACCCAAAATCACTTGTGACCTTCCTCAATTCAAAATTGATGCTTCAGCATTAAATTCATTCAAAAAATATACAACTGGCCGATGTTACTTGCTTGCAGCCTGGTCCTATAGACATTCTCTTAGGTGCAGATGTGTTTTGGAGAAATAGTGCTCCATAAAAACATTACTAGTCCTGGACATTCGTTAACTGCACTAGAAACAATTTTTCGGATGGGTTGTTTAGGCAAAACAAACAATATCTCAAAAACAATAATTACAAATCACGCTAGTTGTACCGCAATCAGTATCAACTTGATAAATTTTGGCAACTAGAAGAAGTTTCTGAAACTAAACCTTATTCAAAGGAGGAAATTGCATGTGAAAATCACTTCGAAAAAACATTCTTTCGTGATTCTACTGGCAGATTCAATGTCAAATTTCCATTCAATGACTCACACAATGAACTTGGATCATCTAGAGACATTGCATTGCGCCGTCTTAACAAATTGAACGTCGCTTTTCTAAAAATCAATCTCTACTTGAACAATATCATAAATTCATGGACGAATACATAAAACTGGGGCACATGGAATTAGTTCCTGAAAGTGAAGTTAATATTCCAGCCAAATCTAGCTTTTACCTTCCACAACATCCAGTTCCCAACAAAAGTGGTGACAAGTTCCGGGTAGTGTTTGATGGATCTGCTAAATCATCTAATGGTGTTTCTCTTAATGATATACTCATGGTGGGACCGCAAATACAGACTGATTTAACTACATTGCTTATTAAATTTAGGATGCATAAAATAGCGGTTGCTGCAGACATTGAAAAAATGTATAGACAAATAACTTTACAAGATCCAGATTTCCAAAGAATCGTCTGGCGCAAATCAAAATATGATGCAGTGAAGGATTACAGATTAATAAGACTGGCTTATGGCACTGCCTCAGCACCATACCTGGCTGTAAAATGTCTACAAAAATTAGCAGAAGAAGAAGCAGAGAAATATCCATTGGCTTCTAAGGCAGTTCTCGAAGACTTTTATGTTGATGATCTCATGTCTGGAGCGAATTCAATTTCCCAAGCCATGGAACTGCACCAACAATTAATGCAAATGTTGTCAAGTGCCAAATTTCCTTTGAGAAATGGGCTTCAAATTCTAAAGAATTTTTGAACTCAATTGATCCAAATTTACGGTTATCAAACACTTCTTTAAGCTTAGACAATGATGAAACTGTGAAAACATTAGGACTACTTTGGCAACCCGAGTTGGATATATTCTTTTTCAAAACTAATCAATCATTTCTTGTAGATAACTTAACTAAGCGGACATTACTATCAACAATTTCAAAAATATTTGATCCTCTTGGATGGTTATCTCCAATTACCATTCATTACAAATTAATAATTCAAAAACTCTGGAAAAATCAATTGCAGTGGGACGATACTATTCCTTCAACCATAGCATATGAATGGAAGCAGCTTTCAGAAAAACCCTTGTTCGTGAAAGACGTTCAAATTCCCAGATTCTTATTTTGGGATTCAAATAACAAATTTCAGTTACATGGCTTCAGTGATGCCTCGGAAAAGGCATATGCAGCAGCAATTTACTGTCGCTCAGTCTCAAGTACTGGTGAAATTAAAGTTCATTTAGTAATTGCTAAGACAAAAGTTGCTCCACTTAAAACTGTTTCACTTCCGAGATTGGAACTATGTGGTGCTCTGCTGTTAACTAAATTGATAGACTTCACTTGCAAGGCTATGAACACATCCATTTCCCAAGCTCAATTTTATACTGATTCTACCATCGTTCTATCCTGGATTGGTTCTTCTGCCAGCCGATGGAAATGCTTTGTGGCCAATAGAGTGGCAAAAATACAAACTCTTTCTTCCCCTACCCAGTGGCATCATGTTAGTGGAAACATTAATCCTGCTGATCTTGCTACTCGTGGCACATCATCTTCTGAACTACTTTCTTCATTATGGTTAAATGGTCCAAAATTTCTTTATAATTCACTTTCTTTTCAGATAAAGCAGCCTGAACTACCAGTTAGTGATCCTGTTCCAGAAGAAAGGTATTGTACTTACAATCAACCACTGAAAACAAACCCACTGTACTGACTTTGATATTTTTTAAATATTCATCCTTTTCTAAACTTAAACGTATAACAGCTTTGTGTTTAAGGTTTATGAACAATTGCAGAAATCCTATGAACAAATTAACAGGATTTTTGCAAACTTGTGAATTAACTAATACGATGCATGTGTTAATAAAAATAGTTCAAACTAATGAGTTTAATAATGAGATCAATGCATTACAGAAAAATAAAACAATATCGTGTAATAGTAAAATTTTTATCTCTAAATCCATTTCTTGATAATTCAGGCATTCTAAGAGTAGATGGTCGTTTTGAGACATGCAAATATAGTATACAATCAGAAACATCTATTTTGTTGCCAACAAGGCATAGATTAACTGATCTCATTGTTAAACAGTTTCATGAAAATCTTTTGCATGCTGGTTCACAACTTGTTCTATCGTGTCTTGCAGAGCTGTATTGGTGTATCGGTGTTAGACATGTAAGTAGGGATTTAATCAGAAATATGTAAAAGGTTGTAGAACCCGAGCTTCAGTAACCACTCAGATGCCGAGCGATTTACCATCTTCTCGCATTTCTCCTGCTCCTGCATTCTTGCGATGTGGAGTGGATTATGCTGGTCCTTTTCAAATTAAAGCATGTAAAGGTAGAGCTCCAAATCATACAAAGGGTATATAGCACTTTTTGTTTGCTTTACTACAAGAGCTATACACCTAGAATTAGTTACCGACTTATCTGCAGATGCGTTCATTGCATCTCTTAAGATTTATTTCACGCAGAGGTAAATGTAGTGATATATACAGTGATTGTGGTACCAACTTTATTGGTGCAAAGCGCAAACTCATGGAAATTGAGAAACTTAGAAACTCCAAAAATTATAATCAAAATGTAAGCAATTTTATGTCTGAAAATGGTATTAATTGGCATTTAAATGTTCCAGGTGCACCTCACATGGGTGGACTATGGGAAGCTGGCATAAAGTCTACCAAATTTCATTTAAAACGCGTTATAGGGAGACAAAACTAACTTATGAAGAATTTGAAACATTGTTAACTCAAATAGAGGCTTGTCTTAATTCTAGACCTTTAACTGCATTATCTACCGATCAAATGACTTGTCAGCCTTAACACCTGGCCATTTTATCATTGGTAGGGCATTAACAAGTTTTCTGAACCAAATTACGTTTGATACAAACATTTCTTTTCTTTCAAAATGGCAGCATATTCAAAAAATGGTGCAACAGTTTTAAACGTTGGCATAAGGAATATCTCACACGGTTGCAGCAAAGGCCAAAATGGCTACTGCCGACTAAAAATTATCAAATTAATGATCTATGTCTTTTAAAAGAGGACAATTTACCCCCAACAAAATGGAAAATGGGTAGAATAATTCAATTGCACCCTGGACTTGACAATAATGTTAGGGTAGTTACTCTTAAAACATCAGATGGTGTATACAAAAGAAACATAACAAAATTATGCCAACTTCCTGTGTAATGCCAAATTCATGGTTAAATTTAAATAAAATTTTATTTCTTATATATGTACAATTTTATACTTCCATTGCATTTTAACATATAAAACTTTTTTATTTATGTGTTTGTTTTATATTTTTCATTTATGTTCATTTATTTGTATATCTAATCTTTATTTGTAAAGTATATTTGTATATCTAATTTTTTTTTTGTATGTTACATATTCTGTTTCTTTGAAATAATATTTCAAGGTGGGCGGCATGTTCCGACCCTGTATACTCAATGTATAAATTTAATTTCTCTGCGCACCAGATGGCGCTAACTCAATAATCGTTTTTTTGTCAGTCAAGCAATAAAATTTCAAAAGAACGGACGTGTCGTTTCTGTGTGCCAATAGTTGGAAAGACAAGTGTACACAAAAATGGCTGACTCTTCCTGCTTACCACTGGTCTTGTAGAAAATACCTCGGCTGCATTCTTGAGCTCTATTTGTGTTGATCAGATATCACAGCAATTTCAAGTCTAAACAGTGACCATTTTATAGCATTAACTTTTGGCTGCAAAATTGTTTCAACCTGGTACAAGTGTCATCTAAGACCAGCTTCTCCAGAACATGTCTTAAGCTGCCTGGGTCTTAGTTTAAAGGACGTAATTTCCTCTCCACTTCTGGTTATTGACTTTGTTAGAATACATGGACTCGCGGACTAGATTTAGCTTTTGCTAGATCATGAAGGGTTAGAAACAGTAAAAGTTATTGGGACACCATGAAAGAATAATCATGGTACTGACTACTCGAGACCCTATTAACACAGTGTGATTTTTCAGAGTACCAGTAGTAAAGATAAAAACATCGCAGTATATCATTAGAGTACACCATGTCCCAATTAGGGCCACACTCTTTGAATTGAAAAATCCTGGATCTAGTCCAAGTTTCTGCTGAAGGATATGTTGGTTCGCTTAATTGTTTTATCACTCTACGATCAAATTTTCACAAGAATAAACTAGAGATTAAATAGTTTAAAATAGATTTCGAACCATTATAAGCTGTTGAACAATGAAATATAGATTCCTTATTTATGCATGCACCTTTAATCGATGTGAATACTTTGGAATTCTATGGATTTCTTGCTTTGAGTTATGTGAATTTTGCCTGTTATATGTTAAAATGTTTTCCAGAAAAAATTGTATGACAGAAGCTTAAATGATCAGCAATTTATTTTCCAAATGATGTTAACAATATTCAAATAATGCATATATTCCGGACAAAAATTTTCTTCAAATGATGTTTACTCGTAAAGGATAGTTGATAATTTGGCCACAAAATTTATCATTCAGTACACTAGATTTGACAATCACTGTACTCTAGACTATCCCAGACAGCAGTGAAACTCATCTCTTAAAAAAGTATTTTTATTTGTTGTACAGTTATGCTGATTTCTAACCATGGAGTTTTGACCTTAATAGATCAACTATCACTAAACCATTCTGAATATCATAAGGTATTCTTTTAATGGTATATGCTAAAATTGCTTAATCTCCTGATCTTAATAAAGCTGATAATTGAAATTGAATTTCTCATTAGATTTCATTAAATTTCATTATGAGGTAATTATGTAACCCATACGATTATTCTACTCACATACCAAGTACTAACAGTTCTTATTGTCAGTAGAGATAGTTGTCTTTTTAGCAATCATCTGAATATGTATGACGTTTCACCTCATTTGCTAACATCTTTGTGTAAATGCGTAACAATATGCTACATTTTAAAACTATTGTCTATTACTTCAATTAATATGTCCTTAGTCATTGTCGAACGAGGTAAATACGAAAATGCTGTGGTACAATATGCATTCATACAATCAAACGATGAACCTCAATTCATTTACAAAAATTATCTTGCAGACAAAAATACCACTTTTACATTCTTTTATACAAATTAAGCCATTCCTTTAAATCATCGTTTGAAACCAGATGCTGGCTAATTTAATCTCATTCTTCCCTTATCTGCAACTGTAATTTTTCCAATTTGTATAATATATCGGTTTATGGTTTGAATTTTAATACTGAGCAAAATAAATTGCAATGCGAATGTTGTCTACGTAAACTCTAATGTCGACCATAAAAGTTTAAAATATTATTTTTATTCAGTAGAAATATTATTCACTAAAATGATGAATGGTAATTTATCCAATGACCAAAAAAAAGTTTTTATAAGTACCTATTCTGCTGTGAGGAAATAGTTAAATAAAACATTCTCATTTGTAAAAATGTAATGCGCTATTACTCTACAGTTTGTTTTAATAAGAAATTATTAAACTCAATTTGATATAAATTGGGATATTAAATTCACTTCTTTAAATTCATCATATCAATAATAAATAATTCTTGAAGTGTTTTGTTTTAAAAAATAAGTTGCATGTTAATTTCTTTGGAAATTATGTCATGCTCAGTCATGCCATAATTAAGTTAATCACTAGTGTAATTAAGTTAATCGATAATATCACTGTAATGAAAAAATAGTTTTAATTTAGCTTTAAATTTTCCAATATATATATATATATATATATCATTCTGGGTTCATCAAAAAATTTCAGAATTAAAAAACTTTACGCAAATCTTTAGTAGATGTCATTGTAATTCAATGATCTCTTTTTCTCATGTAGCTTGATTTGGGTTTTAAGGAGTTTTTATACAAATCTACACTAAAGTGAATTTTACTATACATAACATTTTCTAAAATTTGTTTCTGATGTCGTAGCTTTTACTAAGATGCACCGAAATCAGCTTCACTACATGATAGTTATGATTTTCATCATAAGGCGTTACAGTTCTGGTGATATAAATTATAACTGTAATATATATAGATTGAATGTCCGTATTTAAAAAATCATCTGATTTGAAAATTTTCGAAATATTTTAGTTTTAAGAAATTTCTTTTTTATTTTTATTCATTAAAAGTGAAAATACATCAAACATACATCAAAACAAACTACGACTTTAAATTGCTTTAATCTGAAAACAGTTTCAATTATTGATTGAAATTTCCGCGTTTGATATAAATTTATATTTTTTTTATCAAAGTATTTCAGATGCAACGCTTATGATTATCTTAAAACTTTTTATGCATGTTTTAACTAAGAAATAATTACCGAAATGAGCTAATGATTATTCATCCATCTCTTTTAGATATTCATTTTGCAGAAGGTTGTGATTGAACTGGAATGCTTGAATTCCCGCTTCACAAAGCATCCGATTGCCGATCGCAGGAACAGTGCTTCTACCCGGAACCTGTTACTAAAAGGGCAAATGAGGCTTATTGAGGATTGGGACGCCATCATCTACCTCTGTGTTCCTTTGTGAGTATTACTTGTATTCAGTTCTCAGAACGTATATCCTATAATGGAGAGTATGGCTTTGTGAGGTTATTGATACAAAATAAAAATTGTACTAAAGATGATGTAGATGAATGTGATGTAAAATTCATGTTCAGTATTATAATTGAAGTAGAAACTATAAAATAAATATTTTTTGAATTAGTATTGATGATTTCGGAAACTATTAATTCTTTTCGCTGACAAATTATTTGGGTTCTGTTTTGAATCCACCTACAAATCTATTGTACATTACAATGACAATAAAAAAGCAGAATGTGTTTCCCTTTTATTCTGAATAAAAATATTGGTGTAGAATAAGCTCCTATAGAATGTATTAAATATATTTCTCTGTGTAAATGTTCTTCGATAGGTCATTTATTATAATCATGACATTTATATAAGAGGTTAGAAATGATTAGAAAATAATTATAACATTCTTTAAAATTAGAAGTAATTAAAACACATCTCAAATCTTGCAAACAACTAAACAGCACTCGTGAAACCAAAATATATGCTTTGCTTGATTATTATGTAAGCAAACAAAAAAGTTATTTGGATTTTTGATAAATTAAAATGTTCAATATTTTGAAATTGTACATATTATTAGTTACTTTAGGAAAATATTATTTAAAAAAATGTGTTAAAACAGTCCCAAGAGGCTAATGTTGGAGGTTAATTGGGATCTGATGTATTGCATTCAAATAAAGCGAAGGCTATTCCTGATATTACTGTATGTTTGACAGTACTGACACACCTAAAAGGATTCTGGGATCGCTGAACTATAGAAATAAAATCCTTTTTCTGTCTGTGTGTTTTTCGGGATGCACAGAAAACCGTTATATATAATGAAATGGAACCTATGTCAATATCTGGTTAATTTATAAACATATTTCATTTCATATTTAGCTTACACTGTTTGCAATTAATTTAAAGTATTAACGATGATTTGAACTCACCGTAAAATTGTATATTCTTTGATGTAACTTTAATAACGTAAAACCATTTCAGACTTCTATTTGCTTCAGAAGAGAGTTTCCTGTGTTCATTTTATCCATCCATTTTTTTAAATAATCATCTATGCGTAACTGCTGGAAATGGTGAACAATATGTTGAGCACTATATTCCCTTTTTTTTCTACATTTCCACTGTGCAATTTAAAAAAAAATACTTATTATTTTTTGATTTTTGGAATATTGTTTTTACACCAATTTTAGAGAATGTGTTTTCGCTTTTCCCGATACATCGCTTATAAAGGAATTTAAATGTAGATGAAGAGTCCAGACTTCCTTGTTCAATTATTTTATAACTAAAATAAATATATTTAACTCTTCTACACTTTATTTAACTGTTTTAGTTGATGCATACGTGATACCTTATTCGTGGTGCAAAACAGCGTTTGGTGTACAGCTATGTAAATAGTAAATATAATTTGCAAAATAATATCGATATTTACAAAATAATATCGTATCGTAATTAATGTAATATCGATATTTTTTAAAAAGCAATTTTTCTATAAAAGATTGGTATACGTCTTCCACTCAAAGGTATCTGAAAATCTGGTGAGTTTGCCTCGTTATCATTAGCTAGCGATGAGCTTGGCTCGCTAGTATTAGCTAATATATATATATATATATATATATATATATATATATATATATTTATATATATATATATATATTTATATATATATATATATATAAAGCTAATATTAGCGGGCAAGCTCATTAGATTTTGACAGTCATGGCTTCGAGTGGAAAAAATGATGTTTAAATTTCTAACTCTTTAAATATTATTAAGAACAGGT
The DNA here is from genome assembly GCA_030067965.1 of Latrodectus elegans. NCBI lineage: Eukaryota > Metazoa > Arthropoda > Arachnida > Araneae > Theridiidae > Latrodectus > Latrodectus elegans. The sequence continues at coordinate 60,426,160 of CM057815.1, forward strand.
ATAGAAAGTGTTGTTACACTTATAAAATAATATTTAAAATACTAAAAGGAGAAATTTAAAACGTATGTAGTAGCGTAGTAAAAATATTTAACTTTGATTTGAAGAAATAAAATGAAGTGTAATGATAAATAATGAAGTGAAATAAAATGATTTGAATAAATAAAAGTCACCACTATAAAATATACTTTCTATACCGCTATAAATATAAAATTCAAATATTAATAAATTAACAAATATTTATTTCTATTATTATTCAGACATTACAATTTGAATATATAGGTGCAGCCACTGAAAATAATGAATAAAAGTATTATAATTAGTTTTTCAAACGTGTGTGTGTGTGTGTGTGTGTGTGTGTGTGTGTGTGTGTGTGTGTGTGTGTGTGTGTGTGTGTGTGTGTGTGTGTGTGTGTGTGTGTGTGTGTGTGTGTGTGTGTGTGTGTGTGTGTGTGTGTGTGTGTGTGTGTGTGTGTGTGTGTGTGTGTGTGTGTGTGTGTGTGTGTGTGTGTGTGTGTGTGTGTGTGTGTGTGTGTGTGTGTGTGTGTGTGTGTGTGTGTGTGTGTGTGTGTGTGTGTGTGTGTGTGTGTGTGTGTGTGTGTGTGTGTGTGTGTGTGTGTGTGTGTGTGTGTGTGTGTGTGTGTGTGTGTGTGTGTGTGTGTGTGTGTGTGTGTGTGTGTGTGTGTGTGTGTGTGTGTGTGTGTGTGTGTGTGTGTGTGTGTGTGTGTGTGTGAGAGAGAGAGAGAGAGAGAGAGAGAGAGATTTAAGGACATTTTATGACTTTTAAATGAGGCAGAGAGATTCGCTTTGAATTATAAAATCTGTTATGAAATTTGTTAATCATTTGTTTGAGTGTTCTCTGTATTTTTTAATAATTTAACTATCATACTAGCATTTAATATTTCCAAATGACGTGAAAATTTTCAATCACCCTTTTATCGATTCTTTTTCGTATTAAAATAATAATTTTCTTGATGACAATAAATAACTAGACATTCAACAGTAAATTTGAAATCTTCTTATTTAAAATTGTAAGAGAAAATGTACACACCAGTAATTTTATTTAATGATAAATTCCTGAAAATGTTCTAGCCAGAAATTGTACAGTTTAAAAAGAATAGTACAGTTATTAAAAAGTGGTAAACTCTTTAAAATTCACTTTTCTGGTGACGCTATTATTGATGAGAGGGAGAGAAAAATAAAATTTAATAAGTAGAAATAAACAAAGAGGCTTTTTGTTTGTCTGAGCTAGTTTCTGTTGTGTTTTGAATCAAAGATTGATCTAACATCTATTTCCTGTTTATTTTAATCTTAGTAAAAGACTTCATTGTGATATCATGATGATTTTTATTACAAAGGAAATTCGGTTGAAGAATGATTGTGTTTCTAATATTTTTATGATTTGAATTAAATCTTTGTAATTCCTGCAAAGACGAAAAATAGTTTACAATTGTAAAGATATTAAAATTAAGTCATCAAATATGGAAAAGTTTGCCATAAGTTTTAGACCAAATGGTAAATTGACTTTAATAAAGATTTCATCATGAATAGTTTCATGACGAATTCAAAGAATAATGAATGATTTAGTTGAGATTTACTTCGAAATAGTAGTCCATATCTAAATCAACAGCTGAAAGCTGGAAAATAAAATGTAAATTGACTTCAATATGGATTTCATCATGAATAGTTTCAAGACGAAGTCAAAGAATAATGAATGATTTAGTTGAGATTTACTTCTAAATAGTAGTCCATATCAAAATCAACAGCTGAAAGCTGGAAAATAAAATGTAAATTGACTTTAATAAGGATTTTATCATGAATAGTTTCAAGACGGAGTCAAAGAATAATGAATGATTTAGTTGCGATTTACTTCTAAATAATAGTCAATATCAAAATCAATAGCTGAAAGCTGGAAAATAAAATGTAAATTGACTTTAATAAGGATTTCATCATCAATAGTTTAAAGACGAAGTCAAAGAATAATGAATGATTTAGTTGATATTTTTTTCGAAATAGTAGTCCATATCGAAATCAACAGCTGAAAGCTGTAAAATAAAATGTAAATTGACTTTAATAAGGATTTCATCATGAATAGTTTTAAGACGAAATCAAAGAATAACGAATGATTTAGTTGAGATTTATTTCAAAATAGTAGTCCATAAAATATCGAAATCAACAACTGAAAGCTATCAAATAAAATGTAAATTTTGCTTAAAAACTGTTCTGAAAGGAATTACAGGAATCCTTAATGCTTTGGGATAGGAATAAGTCAACATATTTTAATATGGGAATGCTACCAAAAACAAAAATATAAGAATTCACATTCCAATTTGAATCTTTACATTAAAAAATGAAAACTCAATTATTTTTTTTAAAAAATGGGTATTTTTTATCAAGTATTTTTTATTGGAGAGCATTTTAATAATGTAATAACTTCTAAATATTTTTATCGCACTTATTCAATATGAAAAACAGAATTTAATTTTTGATAAAAGTTTATGAAAGCTTTATTTTTGCTACTGCTAGAATGAGATTATTAAATAATTATGTTTCTGGGTTTGGGTAAAACCTTTTTTTTACCATAAAATGGTTGTTTCTTTCATTTTAATTGAGGTCATGTGATCACTTTATTGTAATTCTCATTGGTTTAAAATATCCATGACGTTAGATAAGGTTCCATGTATGTCTCATCGTACTGAGACGAATTCGTAATTCCAACTTTTCGACGAATTTGCTGCCTTCCATCAAATTGCATTCTTTGAGCTGCAACAAACAAGGCAAAGTTCAGCAATATATAAGGAATGTCTGATAATATTGTCGAAGTTCACTTTGTTAATAAAACGATTTTTTGTATACAGGCCAAAGCATCGGTTTTAGAAGCCGTTTTTCATTGATTCAAACCATTAACACGTTATCGATAGAACAGAAGAAAAAGCAAAATGAAAAAGATAAGACAAAACGTGCACTTTATGGTTAATTTAAATCAGCAAAGATGATTTAAATTTTTAAAAATTTCAATTATTAGCAGAATTCCAAATATATAATTGCAATATTTGTAAACAATCTCTTTTAAATCTTAAGACTAATGCCTTGCTTACGCTGACATAATTTTTTTTAACAAAACTGAATGCAGATGGATTTATATATAAAAAAGGTGAAGTCATTTTTTTCAAAATCAGAGCTATGGCTCATTGCAATTTCTAAGTTTCCTCACTAAGTCTTCTTTCAATCTCTGAAAGAAATGAGCCGATCTTCTGCAAATGTGTTTACTTTGACATAAATCGATAATTGTTGAACACACACGTTTTATTTTTACAATAAAAACAATAATGCTCGCGATACATAATTGTTAATTGTTTTCATTTGAATGTGTCATATAATGTCATTCATTTTAATGTGTACCAAATAAAATTGAAATTATTTATAAAACTAAACACACAGGCTACAGCTAATGTAAGAACTATGTAAATGGTACCTTCGTAATATCCCACTGATGATTTTCTCAAAAAAAAAAATGCATTATTCCGAATGTTGAATAAAACACAGAATGAAAATAGAACAGTTTACTTTTATCATCATGTAAAGACATAGATAAAAATTTAACATTATTTCATTTTCAATTGTTTAATTTTAAGTTTGAAACTTGATTGCATTAAAGATAAAAATATAAAACGCGAGATCAAATATAATGAAAAATATATAACTTGCAAGTGCAATATTAAGCTAGAAGCTAAATTGCAATATTAAGCTAAATTGCAACATTTGATGACATATTTTTCAAGAAAAATAATCAGCGGGATAATATGTAAGCCCTGTTACAATAGCATCATCGTTAGATATTTTTTTCATGTCAAAAAATACGTTAAATAGTTGTTTGTCGGTGAAACCCCGTCTTCTGTCAATCTTTTAAATCGGGGAATTCTCAATAGTGGCTAATTTTTGAAATCATATACAGTGAAGAGAAGTTATAAATGTTAAGGGTTTCTAAAATATTTTCAAGTCAATTAACTTTTTTTCCCTATAATTTGCTTGAAAAGTTGATATTTCAAGGGATTTTTTCGGATCTTTGCCAAATTTTGACACAAAAAACAACTGGTTTTAGCAAGAAAAGAAAAATGTGCTTCTTTGTTCGATTCCATTAAAAATATTTCGTGTCCTACTTCAAGCAGGCCATTTTCATCATTAGATTATGTATTTTACATGGATCTTTTGAGGGAGAAAAATATTAAAATTTGCTTACGTAGAATTTTAGTTATTGCTTAAAAATTTTTGCCTAAGAAGATTTTTTTTTTGAAATACAATTTTTATGAGATTTGAATCGTTCCTACTAATATGAATTTAACAATACACATTCAGCAGAAATAGTTATAATATTTGATATGTTTTCCACATCTTGCTTTTCTTTCCAAAATAGGAATACTGCTATAATTTATACTATTTTTTTTATCTTCCCCAGATATTTTTGGAATTTTATTTAAAATTATAAAATATTCTATTATTGTCTTTGTTATGTAGTTGTGAGGGTAATCGAGCAACATTATTTAAATAAAACTAAATTTGCTGCGGTTGAATAATGCTGAAATTTATACCATTTTTATACCAACTTTTTTCCGAATTTTGATACCTTCTTCTTTCTTTTAAAGCTTATTTTATAAATGTTTAAAGGATGTATATTACATTCAATAAAACTTGGGTTATATATTTTATGATATTATCGTTGTTGTTGTTTGATCTTGTCATTTATGCTGTATAGACTTCTAAGGGGAATAAAGTAATACATTTTACTGCTGTTGAATGAAAAGTTACAATAATATTGAAAATATTAAAATAGAACTATAAAATATTACACTTTAAGAACATAGGGACTTTATGTTATGCATAACAATACATACATCCAATACAACACAAAGTTTGCAAACAGAGAATCAAGAACAGGACATGAAATAATTTCTTCTTTCCTATTGCGCCTACCAATTTTTCTTTCTTTGAGCTTTTCAAGATGTTTAGAACTTGGTTAGCCACTATAGCACTGATCAAGAATATTCAAGACATTTAAGTATAGTCAAAGTAAAGTACAAATTTCTTCAACATCGGAAGTCAAAATTGTAATAGTCATAATCTCGAAAAATTTGAATGCTAAAACTATTCTGAGTCACAAGAATTTAAGAAAATTGACACATCATATTAGATGATATATCTTAATCAAGTAATGATATGCCATACTTTGTTAACATAGCTAAACATATATATAATAATTTATAAGTTTATATATATTTAATTCAAATAATAAAACTTTCAGATTATTCTACATATGGAAAATAAGGAAATGCCTTCTTTACTATCTAAAATTAGAATTTATTGCTGATACTTCTTCATATTTATTTAAAAATGTAAAAAAGTAAATTTGAAATTGCAAATTCATCAAATAATGTACATAAGATGTATGTTTTAGAAAATTAATACAAAAATGTTTGAAAATGTAGAGGTCATTGTAGTAATCAACAAAACTAAAACTCTTTGATATAAATTTATAACTCATTGATATAAATTTTTGTAGGAAAAAGCAAGTTTAAACACGAAAATAATATAAGAATTTTGGTTTACACTTATATCCCAAATTAAGATAATTGCAGCCAAACCAAATTTTACAATACCAGTTTTTATTTGTCAGTAAAAAAGTCAGTCAGACAGAAAAAAAAATCTGCTAATTTAACATATAAAACACATCCATAAAAATGACACAAATTGGATGTAAGATAGCATTTTCTTATGTATATCTGGGTGTTTATACATAAAGATTTGCTTCAAGTGACTCGGCTTATCATAGCATCGTTTCGGATAATGGTAATGGTTTTATGGAAGAAGTGTGTTACAATTAGTAGATTCTCTGGAGAATAAGTAGAGAAAACGTAATTACAACCACTGAGATACAGGCACAGCAAGCTTGAATGACTTGAAATTAGTTTCTTAATGTTTAATATCTTAATGCATATAAAACTGAAAGTATTTATCACATTATTCTAAATTGACACATTATTCAATTTAGAACATTTATAACAGATAAACGGAAAATTATATATTTTTATTTATGTTACGTAACCAAGTAAATCAAAACATGTATATAAATAAATATGTAGGATGAGACATATGTATTTATACTTGTATTGGTAGATAAATAAATATAAAATTGTTTTACTTCTTTTCTTTATTTTCAACAACCCCAATTGCATATAATAATTACTAATTTAAATTTCAACAGAGTTTATTTAGTGATACATTTTAGCACAAATCAAATCATGATTAAAAAGTTATAAATTGTTTTATAGTTCTTTCATTTATTTTTTCATTAATACTTTCTGCATCATTAATATAGTACTTAATAATCTTTTATCATAAAATTTAACCATCTATTCGTTCAGTAAATTTATGTTTAAAATAGTTATATTGTACACATATATTTGTTTTTAAATATATTTCATAATAGCATTTTATTATTCTCTCTCTCTTCATTTTTGTTTCAGGTATCATGTCTCTTTGTATTCATATTCATTTACATTTTCCTAAAGCTCTATGAACAGTTTATTTTTGTCCACTCGATCTTTGCAGAATTGTACTTGAAATACCTATTTCCATGTCTTAGAAAGAGAAAAGACAAATTTTTACTCTTTATTTTTAGTCTCTTGATATTTAGTGTTATAATTATTGTTATTTTCTCTTATTTTTTTTCCTTTATATCCATCTATGAAATTAAAACTTAATAATCATCTTTCTGTAATACATTTATTCATACATTTTGTGTGTTCATGCAACTATAAAAACCACTTGTATAAAAAAACTTACCCATCAAGATTACATTTTCAGTGCTTTTAAATTCAATAACTTATAAAAATCACTTTGAAGTTTTTTTACATATGTTCAGACACGCGAAGAATTAGAAAATTAATAAATGCTTAGTTTTGAAAATAGAATGCCTTATCCCATACGATTTTTATTGGTAAATTGTAAGTAAATCAGTATAGAATAAATTTTAACAAAAAGAAAGATAAAGTTGACGAGAGAACATTATCATTTTATGATTTTCGTTGAATTTAAAGCGGGATTAAATAAAGAAGATCATGTTCAAGGTCTACCACGCGTTAGCATTTGAAAATAAAATCAATTTCTTACTTTAGTGTTAAGATAGTTTACAAAATTTCCCAGAAGCTATTATTCCTTTTAGTTTGTTCTCAATAGTATATTCCCAAATAATACGTCTATTATGCAGAAAATTTTAATTGATGATGATTTTTAAAATTTCAAACAGATATAGAAAAAAATAAAACATTGGACCCATCACCATACATGAAATTATTCAATAAGACTTGCATACATAAAAGAAAATTATGTCGTTATAGTTTCTACTTAATTCAACCAATTGCCAAAAGTGATTGTAGCACATCAGAATCAGTAAAGAAACTTTAAAAATCACTTAAGAAAGGTGGCTACACATCATAATATTTCTTCAATTGTATTTGATGATATTGAAATATACATTCATTTTTTGATTTTCCAATACGTTTAGGAAATAAAGTAAGCGCATTAAAAGGTATGTGAGGGCTTCTGAAAACATTGCAATTGTTGGCGTAAACCAGAAACGAAGCGATTAATCCATTGTCCAAAAGGACATGATCATTGTCTTTTGTGTCAGGTTTAGAAGAATGTCCGAAACGGCTAGGTTTGTGAATTATTCACTTGCTACCTTAGTAAAAGTATATCGTGTATGATAAAGTGGGATTGTTCAAAATCAGCAGCGAGGCAGTGCAGTCGGGCCATCGATGACAAACGATGGCTGTGGAGATGCATTCGGGAGGATAGACATTCTACTGTTGAGCAATTAACTACCCATATATGAATCGAGGGGCCACAATGTCTCCCAAATTACTGTTCAGCGAACGTAGTTGTCTCTGTAACTCTGAAGCAGATGTTTGGTTCATGATCTCATGCTAACTGCTATCATCTTCATTGAAGTTCGAAATTTTATTGTAGAATTACAACAGGACGTCCACTAAGTGGCAACAGATGGAGTTTTCCAATGAATCACGTTTTATACACAATCGAACACATAATGGACTTTGGGGTATAGGAGAGGAAACTTCTGAAAGTAAACGCCTTGCAGCCATTGCCAAAAGAGTCCATGTTGGAGGAGGGAGCATTGTGGTCTGAGGAATGTTTTCCTGACATTCTTTGGGTTCACTCATCATTATGGAAGTCATGATGGAAGAATGCAATCACGCATCTGTCCATGCGGAACATGTCCACACCTGTATGGGTATTGTCTTCCTATCTACCTACAAAACAATGCGAGTTGTCGTAAACTGACAGTGTAAGTGCGTGGTTCTAAGAGCAGCAGAGTGAGTTTACCGTTCTCTCCAAGCCAGCAAACTCAATTGACTTAAATCCAATCAAGAATCTGCGGGATCATCTCGATTGGGCTGTTCGCAGCATCGAGCCTCACTTACGTAATCTAGTCCAGCTGGCCACCACACTGGAGTCAGAATGATTCAACATCTAAGTAAATACTTTCAGAAACCAAACTAAATCCCTTCCAGTACATCTCGTAACAGTCCGCCCTTTTGAAAGGTGGTTATCCTGGCTTTCAGCAGGTAGTCACATTAATGTGACTGGACTGTGTATGATCTAAGAAGACATTTCCACTGATTTTATAGCACGATGACATTGCTTTAACGCATATTCAGAATTACACAAGATTGTGCAATCTGACGTCAAATCTGCTTGTGCAATCCCACTTCAATCGGCTTTATTTTGCTAGCCATTGATTTCTTAGTTGGTATGACTTCAGATTTATATTGGAAGAACAACTAATTAGAGCAGCGTGCCATTGAATTTGAAGTAATCAGTAATTAAAACTAATTAAAACTATTTCACTATTTTTAAATGAGCTAAGCAACTAATCTATACTTTCAAAAATTAAAACATTAACTACTCGTCCAGTCCTTTACTTAGTGCTTAAATAGTAACAAATAACCATTGTTCCCTGATAAAACTTTAAATCCCTTTTATTCTGAAAAATTGTACCATTGTTTTCTTGAGACAACTAAACATTATGGGATGCACTGCCCCACTTTTCCACCTGAACCATATTTTGGAGTGGAGTCCGACTTCCTCTGTACACACGTGCCATAGGTACCCGTGTATAGGGTAGGCAACCGTTCACAATCCATTCATACAAGGAAAGGACAACGATAGGATATAGATAGAGAGAGAAAGTACATCCATGGTCGAACTGGGATTCGAGCCCAAGACATCTCTAGCCGCAGTCAAGCACTCTGACCACAACACAGGGTGGGTGGTGTGAGATTGTACTGTTTTATTTTATAAAAGCTTTCGTATATTTTTTCTTTATAGAATAAGGAGAAGTTTATTATTTGCAAGAATATCTTTCATATTGTTAAATAAATCTTTGATTAAAATGAAAGCTACCGAAAATTAGCTTTATTTTTAACCCACGATCTTATCAAAATCGTTGGGACAGTGGGAAAGAGGGGGATTTTGGAAAAAACAATGCAATCGATATGTTGAAAGGAGAGTCTTCAACCCCAGTGGAATGACAGTAATTGCCTGCGACTGAGTCTATCCTAATAATGAGTGTTTACGGCCTGCCCTCATATGGAGCCGCGCCTCAAAGTCGATTTATCAGGATATTCATAAAAGCGGCAACTATTCCCTTTCTCCTTTTTTTTTTATCTCTATTCACTCCGATTTTTTGCAGTACAGCTGGGAATAATAGGAAATCGACCTCCTGGGACTGGGAGTCTTCCCTTTTATTAGATGCGGTTGTTTCAGTCGGAAGACAGACCGAAGCGATTAGGAGTTGTAGGAAAATTAATTAAAGGGAAAAATTGCTCTTCTGGGAATGTGAGTTGGCTAAGTGGTATCTTAACTTTACGTTTGGATTTACTTTGTGTATAGACGTTAATTTGAGTTATATCTTAAGATTTTTGTTGAGGGATTTTTTGTAATCAATTGAAGTTTATTTTAAACCGCATAAACCAAACTCAAAATCATATTTATTTTTTAAATTTTATTTGAGTTCAAATGGAACAACAATTAATGCATTTATCTATTATATTGAAGTTTACAAATTATACAAAAATATGAGTATTAATTTATTATATGTAAGCGTCTTAAAATTAATATTAATCTTAAGTTTATATAATTTTCTGGCAATAAATGCAATTAACTAAGATATGTAGTACATTTATAAATACTTCTATCAATGCAATTAATAAAATATCATAACCTATTATGATTCATAAATGTTGGACTATTAACCAAATACTTACTTATGATTATCATGGTTAAAAAATATCTTATTTATCATGGTTAAAAATGATCAATTAATAAATTTCTTTATATTTTGCAGTATATAATTTATAATGAACATCACTAAATTGAAAAAGATTTTAATTATTTTTTTCCTTTCTAATCAATAACTTTTGAGAATACAAGTATAAGACAGTTATCCATTTCATATTCGACTCTCTCAAATTTAACTGAAAAATTTTAGAAAAATACCTCATATCATCTCTAATACTTTATTGTGTAATTCTGGTACAATATAAATATACAAAATACATATAATTACATTTTGTGTCATTAAACAATAATTGTTTTTATCACCAAGCTTTGAACGTTTCTGACAAACTTGGAATTTATTACAAGTTTTGCATGCTTATATCTTTGATTGCACGTTAAGATTTATTCTATTAATTACGGTTATGATTTGTTTTAAAGCAATTTATATTAAATTAACACATAATGGCTTATGAAATTCATAGCATGATCTTCAAATATAGTGTGCTGGCACTTGAAATTTTAAATAAATATTATACTTCGATGTGCTTCAATATCACTAAGATTCCATTTGCTATTTTATGTGTGTGGAAAAATATGATCAAGATTTTGGATTGTAGAGCTTTTAAGATTTTAAAGACATTTTTAAGTACAGGGTTTATTTTACGTATAACTCGTTTTAATAAATCCAAAACACATTGATAATTGAGCATTGATGAGAACAGGTCATTTTCTGAAATAGAGTTTTAAATAATCAGACTTCCTAATATCTTTGTTGCCAATATATTTTAATTCTATCAAAAGTTCTAAGTGGTTAGCATACAACTTTAAGTACGGATGGATACTTATTAACTTACATTACATACAGACATCATGAGTCATTTTAACTGAATCTGGAGACCCAAACCATATACTGGCACTTTGCAGTATTACAGCTCCGAAATTGACTTGCATATTTGACCATTAAATTATGTGGTAACGGAGGATATTTCTTTAGAAAAAGCATCTGGCTTTGGTGACCGACTTCACGGAGACCAATAAAATAATAAAAATTTTAATTTACATAAATAAAACTTCCTTGATGATTCAAAATGAGAATTAACCCTAATTTTCAATATTTTTGATTGGCTCATTGTGTATACCTGAATAAAATCTTACCTTGTAATATCCAAACTGAAAAACCATCAAAACAATTTGTTTTCCAAAACCAATTGATTTTTACACAGTCACAATAAAAAAGTTCTAGTCGATGATTCTATGTACCCTTGTAACGAGTATTTCGTTACCACACATGTTCTATTGAATCATCCTACTCGAATTGATGTGTCTTCATCCTATTTCTGATTAAACTAATGTATCATTTGATTTCAAGCTAAATGTTTATTAGAACTAACTTTTCTTCTCAGATCTTTGTTGTTCTCATTGAGAATGTTGGTCATTCACACATTTTTCTGTGATGAAGATAATTCTGATGAGTTTATACACCAGTGCAGAGTTTTACCATCATAGTAAAAAGATACCAAATGCTTTAATCACTTCAATGATGGAATATATTTGTGGACTTTGTAGTTCTTGTCCAGCTATCATTTTCATTAATCCTCAATAATTTTTTTCCACAGAGTGCTACCATATTTAATAAAATCCCGTAATATTCCATTTTAATATGATATGGAGGAAATGAGAGTGGTATTCCTATTTACATGTGGTTTGAATGTAATCCCTAATACGGACCCATCTTTTTCGAAAATGTTTTACAAATTTATGTATATTAAATATTTTTGCGATCTCATCGAACACATAAAAATTTTAAAGCATATATAAGCCATATATTATGATATTTTCACTGTCTTTTTTGTTGTCCAGCTATTTATTTGCCATATAATTTTCCAAAAGAGGCTCTTTTGGTTGCTTTTGACTCTTTTTTTTTTACCAAAAAATCTTCTGTTTACAAAAAATCTAGTAATCATTAAATATTTTAAGGGATGTAATCCTATAACAGTTTATTTTGATCGAGCTCTGATCCAACGTAGAGGTTTAATCCTCTTAAAATAATGTAACCGATAATATTATTTTAAAATTTGCGTACTTTTAGTAAACATTTTTATCGAAAACAAACTTAATAAAATTTTACATCATTTTACTTGAATATAAATAATTAGTTCCTTAGATATTTTTTAATTGATGGTCATATTTCCCATATCAAATGATATTATGAAATTCTTGATATTGTTTCATAAATATGTTATGCTGAAATGATTTGTTTTAAAATATTAAAAAATATATACTTGTGATTAATTGTATAAAATTAACTTATGATGTGTTTTTAAGCGTTTTTTTTCCGAAAACACTTTATCTTAAGTAATTAAATGAAATTAAATAACTAAGTTAAGAAAATCAGAAATTAGAAAAAAAAATCATTCATTTTTATACATAATGGAAGTTAAATTACTAATATTAGATTGTGTAATCAGTTTTCAATTTTATTTTTGCTCATTTTAAAAATGAACTTCATTTTTATCAAATAATTAGAGGGAGATATCATATTATTTCGTACTGCTATTTTGAATTTAGCATTCCACCCCTAAAAAAATTGTATACAATTCTTTAACAAAATTTCTTTCATATATTAATAATAAAATAAGTTCTTGCTACTAAGATTTTAATTTCATGAAATTTTAAGTTTTTTTTTTTTTTTTTTTTAATTGAATACAGTGGAAAATAGAAGTATGATTTCAATAATAAATACTATTGTATTCAGTTTCTTGTGTAATTATTTTTATATAGGTTGAGTAATCTGCAAGAAATGCAAGAAGTAGGACTCTATCTTACAGACCTCTGTCTCCATGATAGTAGCAGAGAAATTGTTCTAGCTGGTTGGCAACATAATGCAAGACTCGAAATTTCCTATGAAAAAGTATGTGTGAAATATTGGCTCCATTATCTGCTTAAATTCTTAACTGTTTAATTTTTTGAATTCATTGTTAATGGCATCAATTGTTAATGTGACAAATAAGTTTAAAGTGAATAGCATATCATAAAAATATCATATAATCCAGTAAATTTATAACAAAAATATTTCAGTACTTAATTACCAAGCTTTCGGAACTTTTCATACATTTTTTTACGAGAAAAACACAAGTTGAATTTCCAGATTGCAATATAACTTATGTTTTAGAGAAGATTTTTGGGCACAGGTGCTGTATAATCCATGGTCACAAATTCTGAACTTCTTTGGCGATGAATAAATGTTGCCAAGATGACGTATCGTGGCGTGCCCGATGACCTAAATACTAGTGTTACCAAAATAGAATAATCTGCATAATTCTTATAGGTCTCCATATCTTTAACGTAATAAAAAAAGAGGTTGTAAGATACATAAGATAATCCTCTAAAAAATCACCAAACTCAGAATTTGAGACCGTAGATTATACGGCACTAGTGCCGATTTTCGACTTCAATGTAGAATTGGATGCTTAATGTAGAATTGGAAATTCGGTCATTCAATGTAGGATTGGAAATTCATTGGGAATTCAATGTAGAATTGGAAATTTGGTCATAAATCTTAAAAATAAAATTAAATTTTTGATAACGCTTGTAATCCTATATTAGTTTCATTTTTGTATGTCATGTTGTTAGTCACATCATGGCTACTATCTTAGCTTCAAAAATCCTACTCGACCATAAACTTTTACAACATTCTTAAGTAGTAATACAACATTAATCCTCAAGTTTTTAAAATAGCTAAATGTAGATAATCTTTATTAACTAAATGTATTGTTTAGTTAGAATTAGAGTTATTTTCATAAAAGGGCTGTGTTAGAAGTACGTATAAAACATTGAAATGGTTAGTGTAAATTTCCAAACATATTTGAATGACTCGTTCACCCTATGCGGCATGAATTTTTATTTAATATTCATTTATAGATGACATATATTGTGAATTCAACACCAACTTAAAATGCTATGTTAGTTCATTATTCTACAGAGGTTTATCTCTTTTTTCATATATTACACTACTGGCCATTAAAATTGCTACACCAGGAAGAAATGCAGATAACAAAATGATACTTATTGGACAAATATATTATACTAAAAGTAACAAGTGATTAAATTTTCAAAAAATTTGGGTGGATAGATCCTGAGAAATCAGTACCCAGAACAACCATCTCTGGCAGTAATAACAGCAGTTATACGCCTGGGCATTGAGTCAAACAGAGATTGGATTGCATGTACATGTACAGATGTCCATGCAGCTTCAACACGAAGCCACAGTTCATCAGCCGTAGTGACTGGCGTTTGGTGACGAGCCAGTCGCTCGTTTTCTATTGGTGACGTTTTCTATTGGTGACAGATCTGGAGAACGTGGTGGCCAGAGCAACAGCCGAACATGTTCAGTATCAAGGAAAGTCCGTACAATACCGGCAACATGCGGTCAGGCATTATCCTGCTGAAACATAGGTTTTCGCAGGGTTCGAATAAAGGGTAGAGCCACGGGTCGTAACACACCAGAAATGTAACGTGCACTGTTCAAAGCACCGTCAATGCGAACAAGAGGTGACCGAGCCGTGTATCCAATGGCACCCCATACCATCACGCCAAGTAATGGGCCAGTATGACGATGCGATGCACGCTGCCAGTGTGCGTTCACCACGATGCCACCAAACACGGATGCGACAATCATGATGCTGTACACAGAACCTAGATTCATCTGAAAAGATGACGTCTCGTCATTCGTGCGCCCAGGTTCGTCGTTGATCACACCATTGAAGGCGCTCTTGTCTATGACGCAGCGTCAAGGGAAGCCGCAGCCATGGTCTCCGAGCTGAGAGTCCATGCTGCTGCAAACGTCGTCGAACTTTTCGTGCAGACACTTGTTGTCTTCCAAACGACCCCGTTTCTTGACTCACGGCTCGTGATGTGATTGCACGATCTATTACAGCCATGCGGATAAAATGCCTGTCTTCTCGGCTGCTAATGATAGGTGCCCTTTGAGATCCCACATGGCGTTCCGTATTACCGTCCTGAACCCATCGATTCCATATTCTGCTAACAGTCATCTCGACCGACGCGAGCAGCAATATTGCGATAAGATAAACCGCAATCCCGGTACGCTACAATTCGACCTTTATCAAAGTCAGAAACGTGCTGGTATGCATTTCTCCTTCTTACACGAGGCATCACAACAACTTTTCACCAGGCAACAACGTTCAAATGCAATTTGTGTATGAGGAACCGGCTGAGCAATTTCCTCGTTTAAACACAATATAGGTGTCGCTAGTGGCGCCTGCTTTGTCTGAATGCGCTGAAAAGCTAATCATTTGCATATCACAGCACCTTCTTCCTTTAGTATAAATTCTACGTCCGTAGCATGTCGCCTTCTTGGTGTAGCAATTTTAATATCCAGTAGTGTACATAACATTTTCAAAACATTTCAGAATAAGATACTAAAAATTAACCAACTTAAACTGTAAATTATCTAGCATATATTAAAAGCTTTGATTTTGATATAAACTAATTTCGATCACCCCTGAATTAAATTGAAAAGTATTTTGTTAAAAGTTAATTAAAAAATTTATAATAAAGCAATAAATATATACAAAAGAAAGTCATTGTTTTATCCAGTATAAGCATAATTACCTGTCTTTTTCCAACATTAATCCAAACATTTTTTAATCTTATTGAATTTATTAAGGAGTATATATATATATATATAATATATATAATATACACAAAGAGATAAACTTTATATATATATATATATATATATATATATATATATATATATATATATATATATATATATATATATATATATATATATATATATATATATATATAAAGTTTATCTTTATGCGCACAACTTTAAGCTTATATCTACTTTGCTAGAGTGTTTAAATAGTTCAATTATTTTATTCACCAATCAATTTTATGTATTAAATCATAATTGTGCAAAATTTGATATTATAAATATGAAATACATTTTTAATGTATTTATTTACAATTGTTTATATTTTTAACTCTTACTATATATGTCATTATTTTAAAATAAACATAGCATAAAATTCTTTTATATATTTCATAGATTAAAATAAATGTTCTGCGAATAACTAAAATTAAAAATAGAATGATACATATGCTTATGATAAATATTTCTTTTAAAGTTTGGCTTGAATAAAATTACCATTTACTTAAAAAATTTCTCCTTTAATTACTTTCTTTACGTCACAACCCGTTTCATAAAGATTTTTTTATTATAGAGCCTTTAAATAGAAGGTGCAAATATCTAATTTCTTTTCAGTTGTATATTTGTTTCCAAAATTATCATCAGATCTGAATCTTTTGTTTTAATAACCAACCCTCAACATAGTTTTCTTCCATGGAGATAGCTTGTATAATTTATATAAGAAAGAACATCTTCGAGTCGTAATCTTCACAAAATCTGCATACAAATAATAAATTTTCGAAATAGACCTTTGTTTATCGAAATTTTGCATTATCGCCAATGCTTTTGTGAGAAGTCTGAAACTAATATTAAATCATTTAATCGAAATTTCTATTTCTAAATTCACTCTCTCCATTTATCCCGCTTTTTAATTCACTTTCTTGTAATAATTTTTCACCTGATTTCTTTGGGTTACAATTAATTTAATATCTTAAATTAATTGAAACCCAAAGAAATCAGGTGAAAAATTATTATTGATTGTAATTTTTATTAAATTTAAGGTGTGAAGGTAATAATTCTCTAAACTATATATATTTCTTTGAAAATATAATTCAACCTCTAAATTACATTTTCTGAGTAATAAGTTTGATATTTTCTTAGAAATAAAATTCTAAATATATTTTTATATTTCGGCGCAATCACTTCAAGAAAAATCTTTGGAACACCTCTCAAAATTTGATTTTTTTAATTATTAACTGTCAACAATCTCTATGGCAATAAAATGTATGTTTGCTTTTCATTGCAAAATTTAAATAAAAAGACACATTGGAAGATTTATGTCATGTAAGTATATATATATATATATATATATATATATATATATATATATATATATATATATATATATATATATATATATATATATATATATATATATATACCGATCTTATCAATTTATAATTGCAAAAATGTATATTATATTATTCAACGGATTTTTAAAAGTTCATAATGATATGACTTTCAGAATAAAGAAATCAGTTTTATTTTAAAAAATCTAAAATTGTTTACTCATTTTTAATATTTTTCTCTAATTTTGTCAAATTAAAAACTTTGATAATCAAATATGTAATAAATGAAACATCTCTTTTTTTGAAGAAAGATAACATTAAAATGAAAAAAAAAATATTAAAGGAACATTAATGAAAAAATATTAATTAATCATTACATTATCATTAAATTACATTAAAATGAAAGACTCACTTTGAATGTGCTACCTCAGTTGCTTAGAAAATTATTTAGATATTCTAAACTTATAAAATGTAGAAAAAATTATAAAAATACATTATGGAAAATAAAATATTATAAGTCAAAAATTTTAAAAAATAAAATATTGAGAATAAAAAATTATTGAAATATTTGTGCTGTTAAAACGTGAGCATCAACAACACATTTTGAAATAAAAAATGTTATTTTTAAATGAATTTAAAAAAATTAAAAACCAGTTATACTAAATTTTAGCGTTCTATCGGATTTAATAATTTTAAGGTTAATTTAGAGAAATTTAAATCATCCACGTAAAAAAAAATTAATGTATGTTTTTATTTTTCTATGCTTCATAGTCAATATAAAATCCACTCCAATGGCTTTTCCATTTCTTAAAGTTATCTAAAGAATTTTACATAATACGACATTTTTCATTTCTGTTGCAAAATAGTCATTGTTGCAATTAATATTTTTATGAACATTACTCTTATATTGCTCTCTTACTAGTTTCATTAATTGAATTAGTGTTAGATTACTCGCTTGAAGTTAGTCTTATTAGTCTTCCTTAATTCTGGCGTATTATAAACATGAATTTTCAGTCAGTTGTCATAGTAACAGTCAAGAGTCTTGAAAGAAGTACATGAAGAACTTATAGAACTTGAATAGAGGAAAAAGTATAGATTGCTTGGTTAAAACTTTTATCACTTTTTACTTCAACAAGTCAATATAAATGAAAAAATGACAATAATTTGGCCCTATGATATAGTTATTGTTTCCATAAATTTGTTGTTTAACAATTTTAAGCATATTTTTCGACCATATCAAGATTAATCAGCAACAAATATGTCGTCCGATTTAAACTTGGCACCATTCAAATGGCAGGCTCATGACAGCAAGAAGGTATTTTTAATTTATATTGCTATTATATTTTTGATTTGAAAATATATAATTTCTGCTAGAATATATCTTTTCGATTGATAATGTTAAAAATTTAAATATATTTCATATAGTAAACAATGAAAGCTCTTACCGTTTTAATGACCCAAAAGAGCAACACCGACAAAAAGGATAACCTATTGTTAATCTTTTAAGTAATCACTATTGGCTTTCAGCACCTTCTGCCAGTGTGCCTTTAGTTAAAAAAAAATCCCATTACGGTAAAATTTAAAATTCGGGAGGTGGGGGTGGACACAAAAAAGTCCGTGATTGCTTAGCGCAACTCAGCTTCCTTTGTAAAGGATTTTGGACGAAGATGATTGTCCGAGGAAGGAAGGTGGTAAAACTCATAGTGCAATGTCAGATGAGTTTAGAGAATGGCACTGTCTTCCAATCAAGACGCTATATGGTATTCCTGACCATCATCGCGTTATGCGACTTCCCATGTCGACCAAGAACAGTACGCCCTTGCGATTTACCAATTCCGGCTTCTTCTGCTGCAATACATATTGCGCACATTCCAATTGCTGTGAGTACAGGTTCTCAATGAACATTTGATCAATTTAACAGAGCTCATAATGAACAAATTGATGACTAGTCCACCAGATACAAAACATGATATTGCGTGGTTGCATAGGTAGTGTTGGAACAGAATCCTGGGGTAACGACCAATGTGGAATGTTTGGCAGTAACATACTGGACACTTCAAAACGTTCGTTACTGGTCAAAATTCGATCAAATATGAATGCGCTGAGGTCGCGAGGAAGCAACGATAAACTATCTGCCAATCTTTGTGGCTTATGGACTTCCAAAAGCATATGAGGAACTCACTTGCTCAGCTTGTGCATCTAACTCAAATGGTACACTTGAAGTATAACCGTTTCACGGGAAACGTTAAATTGTCTGACTAGTTCATCCATCACACGTTTGACTACTGTTTCCCTCAATGACTGTCTGCAGGGCTTCGTCATCAATGACCTGTGGTCATCCACTGCGAGTTTCATCACAGAGGGACAAATCTTCCGACCTGAATATAAGAAACTAATGACTTGCCGTACATTCATTCCCAATACTATCTCCATACGCTTGACATATTCGGTTACTTGAAGCAGCAGTTGATAAGCCTACTGTGAAGTCTTAAAACAAACACTAAATGAATGCGCTCGTTACGTCCATTTCTCTTCGCTACTGCATGAGTTACGATGAATTTGCATGGTGGACCTACTTTTATAATGACTGATAATCCTCCTGTTGACTGCCCATGTCTCAATCGCGTCATAGACTAGTTTGTATATTTATCTCACTTCAATCTATGGCAACGTGAAAACGGCAAGAATTTTCTTTTTTACATTGTAGACATAATATTTTTCTATTTTAAATAGTTATATGCTAAAGTCATACATCTTTTTCTATTGCCATGATACAGAAGATTAAGTTACATCATTTTTATCACTGAGAATACAGATTAAATGTATATTCTGTTATTGAAGATTATATTTTGATATGACATTATAAGAATAGAAAGCTGGGAATCTTTAACTGCAAATAATATTTTCTTTTTAATATAAAATATACAAATAAATATGAAAGAAACATGTAATCTTAATCATGCCTTTGTTTTTTTATATCTTTATGAAATGCAAAAGTTTCAAAATACAATAATAGTTCAAATGAACTTTGCTGAAAAATTTGAGCTTTCTTCAACATTGTAATCAGCAAGTATTACCCTTCTGTATTTTAGCCATTAAATTTAATTAATTATTATCTTAATTTATTAAATTCTTATTCTTATTTTATTAAATTAAATTATTATCTAATTTAAATTATGAAAGCATGATGAATGTGAGGAGTAATTTTTACTAATTTCTTCAATTTTTAAGACAAATGTAATGATTTTTACTAAACTTATTTTAATTAAATAAATTTGTAGGACAAATTCTGCACAAACCACTGACGATTCATAATGACATCTTTTGCTATAAATACCCAGATGTCATTGGATTTTGTCACGAACTATTAACACTGATCTGTGGCAAAGAAAATCAAGAGGGAAAAAAGGAGTAAAAACACGAATAGAGTCCTAGAGAATAAATTTCGTCGTAAACTGTCATCGGAGATGTGTCTTCCGGTGTCTTGCGCTTAGAATGGAAAAAAAGAGTGCCATTATGCCGCTCGCACGTACGCCAACGGGCGAGTTTTGCCTCCAACTAGAGATTAAATTGTCCCCCCTTTTTTTCAACGATATTTTTTTGGCAAGGTTATTTATGATATCAAATTCTATTCTCTCTTTCTTAGATGAATGATGGTGAGAGAAAACTAGGCGAGAGTCGTAAAGTTTAGATTTTCGGATATAAATTATGATGTAATGTGATTGGATTCCCTTGCTTTCATTTATTGGGAAGTATAAGCTTTCATTCGGTGCATCTTTCCTTCTGAAATATGTGCATCTTATCAAATCATAAATAAAAATATTGAAACAAACTTAAAAGCAATTTTAATAGGGATGTATTTTACACATTATTTATATTTAAAATTATTGTTCTTAATAATTTTCTATGAAATTGATAGAAGTGCCATCAATTAAAGAGGAAATAGACGCGCTTTTTTTGTATAGAGAAAAGGGATGATTTAATTATGCTTATGCTTTATACATTCCCAGAGTTCAACAGAAACAGTGTTTGTGAGATTCACAACTTGTATTTTCATCTCTTGTTCCAGACCACATAAGAGGATATTTTGTAACAATTACTTAACGTGCATATGACTATTAGAAAACAGTCTATGGGCGAATCAGCTACATTTTAATAAAAAAAAATCATATTTCTGTCAACTAGTTCTAAATATTACTATATGTGTGTATTCATAATTAGTCTGTATATATAGCACAGAGTTATATTAGAACGGAAAGGAAAGACGAGTATACCATGGATATAAAGTTTGTATTCAAAAGAGTAGAATAAATTTTAAATTTCAGAATTTATTCCAAATTTCATGATTGTGAAAGTGGTTAAGATTTTTAGTAAAAAGGAGTGTGGTATATTCCTGGGATGCATGCTAAAATGAATATATCTGGTTGAATCATCACTATGGGCAGGCGATAGAGACAATGTCTGCGACTTCCATTAACATTTTACTAGAGGTAGGATAAACTTAACTCCCCCACAGCATGAATATTCGTCGACTGTCACCTAATGATCTAAATCCATTCATCGGTTTAGAAGCTTTTAATTGATCAGGGTCACCTCCGTTTGCAATCAAAATATAGCCATATAGATTTTGAATTTGGTATTTTAAATTAGTTATGATTTTAATTAGTAATTATAGTCATCGCCCAGATCTGGTGACGTCAGAATAGGCTTAGTTCAGTGGCAACTATGGAACGCCATAATATGTGACACTGGTGTCATGGTGTAGGATATTAATAACTGCGATAACAGATCACCGCTGGGATATATTGAAAGAAATGGTGTCTATAATGCAGAGATAGTGTACTGTATCCCTTAATACTGTCTTCAAAAGATTCCGAAGGCAATTTACCAACGAGTTAATGCCAATTCACAGGCTGCTCATCGCAACAAACATGCCCTGCAAGACACACGAATAAAATCATTACCACTTTTTCTTCAGGTGTCTCACCTATTGACCACGTCTAGGACGTGATTTAACATGGTTTGCGTGTGCCTACTTTACTACCAACACCATATTTTGAACATATTCTATAGCAAATGGTTAACTTAGTATGGGTTTTTACATAGTTTTACATGCAACATTCTTTACATTTTTTGGGGTTGTATCTAGATATTGTGTGACAGGTATTGCTGGCAATTTTGTTACTGTAATTTACTGAGCATAAAATACAGTCTCTCATTTTATATGTGTATCCTGTTTTATTTAACAACATTCATTGTTCGATGTGTTATTTCTCTCTTTGTTGGTTTTCATTTTTTTTACCTATTTAACGTCTTGCATTTTCACAAACACTTCATTTATAAGAATTTATTTCCCTAGTTATGCTACAAATAGTAAATATTAACATATTAAAACTTCAAACCCTAATAATGGTTTAAACTTGAAAAAAAAGTACTAAACAAAATTTATCTCATACAGACATTAAAAATATATGGGAATACATAATTTTTTGAAAGATATTGGATAAGCACTCCAAAACTAAAATTATAAAACGTATACAGAATTCTATATTACAAAATATATTCTCAAGCCTTTTCAATTTCAAAGAAAATTGAACTAAATGACATCTCTTTTCAAAATCATTGGGAATTTATGCTTACAAATAAGTAATATTGTCAAAAGTTGCCCTTCCTTTAGAAAAAAACCACTGTGGTTTACATAAAGGCATTATTTTTATGAATACAAATACGTGAAAAATATTGACCGTGAGTTTGAGCGTCTGACATAAGCAATTCATCCAAGCTATTGGTCCGTTATTCAGAGGGAGCATTTGAAGGAACTTTACAAATCTTTAGAATAGAATGACTAAAGCTCTGTTTCAAAGGACTGAAAATGAGTTTTTGATCTAGACCACTCTAAAGAATTTAAGTTTGATAGATAATTTGGACATAAATGTCGAAATATGGAATATCGGATTCCGTCAGGTCCAAGGCAGGAATTATTGACCTGCTGCAACGGTTTCAACATCCGAAATTCACAGTTGTAAGGTAACGTTGATGTGTAATGAAAACAAATTTGTGTTAGTCTAGCACAACTCTTTATTCTTGAAAATTAAAATAACAAAACCTTCACTAAGTAATTTAGCAATGTCATAAAGAACAAAATTTTAATTTAGGAACTGAAAATTCCTGATTAGTATTGTTGGCTGCAGTTGTTTTCATCCACAACTGTTCATTTGATGTTGCTGATATTATAGAAGATAAATAGAGAGAGCCAGATTCCTTCTCACTTCAATATTCAGCTCTGTGAGTTCATGTTTTGGATCTTTATCATTAAAATTTTCATGTTTTGAATCTTTAGGGAATCTCTTTTAGTTCTTTTAAAAACTAGAAAAAAAATTATTAGGTATCTTCGGAATATCTCTTATAATCTTGAATTTTAAGGAAAATCCAGTCTCATTGTGATCTGTGATTTAAGAAATGTTAAACATTAATCCTTACGTCTGTTAAAATCTTAAATTAACATTTGTAATTAAAGAAGTAATTAAGGATTTGAGTTCTCAAGCATTCATATTGAAATACTTACTTTTTTAAAAAGAAAAATATTAAAATATACGTTAAGGAGATATTGTTTAGAGAAAATATTCTATAATACCGTGATACTGTACTGAAAAATAGTATAGGCTTCCCTCTTCCCTGTAAAATGAATTTATTCAAAACAAATAAGATAAAAACAGTATTTATTTACTTATTACAAATCCCCAGGAATTTGGCTATTACGCCATTATTTCTCTAACTTTTCAATATTTTTGAACTCTACAATTTAAGAACACAAGTGCAGAGCACGAATTGAGATGGATAGCATCAAAAATTTGATGTTCTCTGAACAAAATACATAAAGTAGAGTCACAGAGGCCAAACCTATGCAAATATGCGAGCAAAAAGTCATGCCCTATAGTCAGGCGGAAGAGAGCCACAGCTGAGCTTCTGGGGAAAATGGGACGGACTGTGTATCCTTAAGCAGCGAGCCCCATGGCTTAATCAAGCAATGCTTTCTGCTCTATCTTAGAGGCATATCTTCTTTTTATCAAGAGTTTCACTGAATGAAAAGAGAGGCTTTTCAAAGGTCTCTGGAGGACCCTTGCACCCTTTCTGGTCAAAAAAATCTGCAGCCTCGTTCCCAGGAATCCCGCAGTGAGCTAGGATCTACTGAAAAACAATAGAAATTGGTGTTAATAGTTCTCTGCACTCCCGTAAACGGGTATTATCTGACAAAAACAATATTAAAATAAGTAATGATTTTTTATTCATAGTGAAAACATTTTGGAATACTGATATATAATAGAAACTGTTCTCCAATGTTATTTCTCAAAACAATTAACAGTTTTGAAAGTTTGTGAAAAAAAGTAGCTTGAAATACTTTCTTTTAGTACCATCTTCCAGTTACTATAAAGTGCTTCATTATTCAGAAACTATTTATCCCCAGAATAAGAGTATAGACTATAAATACTGTCTCGTATTTATCTCCGTTTGTATAAATTTCCATATTCCTCATTTCTTCTAATTTTAATAATGGTAACAGCCTTTTAGACTGTTGACATTATTGTATGCAATGTTTCTGTCTGAAATATATACAATACAATGTTTCTGTATACAATTTGTATAAACATATATATATATATATATATATATATATATATATATATATATATATATATATATATATATATATATATATATATAGCAATGCAATAACAGAATGTGATGATAATGATGAATAAAGATATAACATACTAACATATTTTGCATAAAAGTTGATTTAAAATGATCTCTATTCTATGCAATTATTTTTAAAATTTTCTAAAAAAAAGGAAAACAGAAAGGGCTATTTATTTAGTTAAAGCGATGATTATGTTGTGTGATTACATGCTAATGCATAATTCCTTTTTATTTTTAATCAAAAATTTTATCGTATCTTTTATTCTCACTTTTTCTCAATTTTTATTTCTGCATGAACGCACTGAATAAATATCATTGAAAATCATTTTGTCTCTTATTTTAAATTTTCTTCAGTTATCAATTTTTTGTATAGTTATTTTGTAAGAATATCATGAAAGTTTTCTTTTTTTTATGCTGAATTTTTGCATTCAGATCTAATTTCTGTGTGAATACACACCATATATATTTCCCAGTCACACTGCTAACAAATAATACGTACACGAATATAATTTTTTTAAAAAAATGAAACTTTTAACTGTCATATGCAAGAGAATACTTACAGAAACTTTTCGAGGTCGTCAAAGCAATTTGATAGAGGCAGTAAAAGTGATATTTTATCAAGCAGAATTCAATGCATTTAAATGCCCTTTTTTGTGTTTTTATTATATTTAAAACTTTTATACGCATTTTCTTTGTCGGCTTTCTTTATAATATTGAAGAGTTTTTAAAATATTATCTAAAGAAGTTCGGTTTTCAGATGATAAAGTAAATAAAAACAACATAAGAGGAAAATATAAAAAGTTCATTTCACATTTCCAATATCACGTTTGCTTGTATTTACAAAAAATATGTTTCTCAAATTTACTTTAGAGATAGTATTAATAAAATGATATATTTTTCAAATTTGATATTAATCAAATAAGCAGAATTTTATATATTTATGAAAGATAAAACCGCATTGAAGTGATTAGGTGGTGGAAAAAGTAACCCATTATTTTTTTCGGTATAAAGCTCTAGTGATTGATATCGCATACAATATTATTTCAGATTTATGTTCATTGGAAAATTGGCATTTCGATCTAAAAAATCCATTTGCTGAATTTTGTTCAGTCCTTTCACTTGTGAATTACAGAATGTTTAAAAAGAAGAACAACAAATAAAAACTTGAGTAAAATTTACATTTTTTTATAACGGTGAAAATACATTCCAGACAGTTGGATTTGAGCCTGGTGTATACAGTCGCAATACTTTAAAAACCAATTATATGGTGCAATTCTGTTTCTGTGTTATTAATCTGCTATCGGCTCAGCAATTGCACAAAAACCGCATGTATTACTGTGCAATAGGCACAAATTCTGCGCAATTTCGTTTTCTCTATTTCCTTTCAGGTATATTTTTAATGTTAAAATTGCACCTTCTGTTGGTAAGCCATCATCCAAAATGTTGATAAAATCATAGAAATGATCAAAATTAATCGATATGTTCTCAATCGCAGCATCCGCAAGGAACTAAAGATTGGTCATAAAACAATTTTAAAGCTTTTTCACTAAGCGAATCTGAAACTTATTAAATAAAATCTGGAAGTTTATCCAAAAATAATGAATTCTCTTCCCCCCACCCCCACCCTGCTTAATTTATGATTTTTGCCTTTCTTTTTAATGTGTAGATTTCATCTCTCCTTTAATGGCATCTTTTGTTTCTGAGGAATAGTTTGACCTTAACTTTCTGCTCAGAGAGGATTCACTCCAATGCAAACATTTGTATTTAAGATGAGAGTCGAATCTACAATCTGTTAAACTCCTCATTTAATCATTAGCAATAATTTTTAATTATGAATATCTCATCATATTTTAGTTTAAGTGATATATAAATTTAAATTATAAAGATAATCTGAAATAAAATAAGTCCAATCAAATTTATGTAAAAACTACGAAACTGTATATATTTGAAAGTATGAAATATATTTATCGAAAAAAAATATTAACATTCTTCTAGGAACATTTTCTCATATTTAAATTAGATAAATATCATAATTAATGCATTGAGATGTTATTCTTATATCCGAATCATTCTCCAACTTGGAAAATCACTTATTTCTTTATCTTATATTTTACCGAAACTAGTAACCACACTTAGGTGTATTTAGAAGATAAAACATTTATGCCTTTTATAATTGCTATAACTTGGAAAATCACTTATTTCTTTATCTTATATTTTACCGAAACTAGTAACCACACTTAGGTGTATTTAGAAGATAAAACATTTATGCCTTTTATAATTGCTATAACAATAGATAGCTTGAAAAGTATCATTCCATATTTTATTTACTGTCAAATTTGTGTAGAAGTATATATATATATCAGATTGCATGAAATCCAGTTTTAATTCGTTACAACAAAAAATGAAAAACCTATATCTATGATTATATTTTATAAAATAGATTACAATGAAAACTGGCATATTTAAATTTTTTAAAAAAAAATGCCTTATAATTATCTTAAACATTAAAAGTAATTGATACACGTGTGTTTTATTTGACGTGCTTATAACCATATGTTTGTTATCTACTAATTCTTGGTACCATGAAACAAAGCCCAAATTGAAATTTTTGTGTAAGGCCTAACGTTATTGAACATATTAAAAATTAAAATTCTTCCTGTGATTACAAATAAACTTAAAATTGAGATGAAAAAAGACATTTTTAAAAAATTCTAAAACGATATCATATGACTTGCTTTAAAATATTTATTTTATTTAATGGCATTATAAGGGGGGAATAACCCCCTAACCTCTAAGCTACTGTAACTCCGAGGTATTTTCAAATCACATTTGCTAATAACTTAACATTTTTATTTGCTTTAATGTGAAAACAAAAACAATTCTATGGATCTCAACAAACTATAATTTGGTCACTGTATTAAACCCCTTGTTTGCCGCGTTATTAAGTTTAAAAATTTATTTCCAAAACAAAATTTTCAGCTTTATTCTTTAGATGTATTGCGTACAAATTTTCTGTAGCTTTTCTTTTGAAGAATTTGGTTATGTGGAATTCATTACTATTTTTTTTTTTTTGGTCCATGGGAATCGATTTAGATTTGAGCTACTTTTGATAATAACCTGATACACTATTCAAAAAATATATAAACACTATTCAAAAAATACTATTAAAAAAATGATACACTATTATGATACACATGACATTCTTCTTGATTTAATTTCATCAGCAAAACAATTTTATAGAAATAAGTTTGGGATAATGGATCACGATTTTCGAGCCATGTTGTAGCTGAAATTTTCCAAGCCCTTTTAATTCAGGAAAGCTACCGCAGACTTAGAAGTCATTCTAATTAACTACATTTGCTTAGATCTCTTTTGAAAGTTAAATACAAATGTAGTTAATTGTTTTAGGTAATTTTTTGTAGAAATTAAAGTAAAACTATTTGATCGTTTTAGCAAGAAGAGAGAAGTAAGAAGCTGGAAGAGAATCTAAAGAAGAGAGATGAATGGAAGCAGAAAGGAGACGATCTTCTTTATTCGATGATTCCTAAAGCAGTCGCCTTAAGGTTACGAAATGGTGAAGATGCGATTGAAACTTGTGAAGTAAGTATCAAGTGAATTACAAGGGAATTACATTTCAAAATGAATTACAAAAGCCTCGAATGAGTTGGTTTTTATTCAAAGAAATTTCAATAATACAAAGAAGAAAACAATGCGTAAATAAACGTCATTAGATATACCGAAGTATATAATTTTACAATAAGCAAATGTTATGACAATTATAAACTTAAAGGAAAATCATAGGATGTATTATCATTTGAACAAATAACATTATAATTAATTAATAGAGATTAATTAATACTATAATTAATAGAGAAAAATTATTATTTTTCTCTCTCTCTCTGGATCCTTATTGTACAATTCTACTTAAGTTACAAAATACAAATGATAAAAAATTGTGTTAGAACTGGCTAATAATTAAATAAAAATTGTATTGCTTTTAAATATGTTATTGATTTTAAACATTCGTTATAAATCTTAATAAGACAAATTTATTTAGTTGGAATTTTATTATAACCTTGTAAGCTCTGTATGAGGATTATAATATGAAACACTAATGAGAAATGAATTGGTAGATGAATGTCTATATCATTTAACCTAATGTTAAGCAATTAACCTAAAATCTATTGTAAAACCTTCGAATGTCCTCGGCGTATTGAATTTTAAAATAGTGACTCATTTTCACGTGTCCTAAAAATAAAACCCTGAAAGCTCTCAAGCCCTGTCACCAATAAATGTACAAGTAGAACTTAAAGCATCTATCTCCAACTGTCAGCAGAAGAACGTTTTCTTACTTTTAGGCTATAGTGAGGCCGATATTTTTTATTATTGCAATATTTGATATAAATTGACATGTCATAGCTTAGAGCTGAATGCTAATGCTTTTACTATTCACAAATTTTTACCAACCAAGTGAACATCAAAGATAGAAAGGGGTATTTAAATACCACAATGGAAGATTTCAAAAAAGCATTGATATCAACAGGCGAGCATCCTTCAATTATTTTGGGCTCTTGGTAGGTATATGCTCAAATATTTTACCTCAGATTTTGGGTATTGTAAGATATTTGAAAATCTCATTTTTTACTTTTCGGCAGAACTTTTCATTAGATAATAAGCTATATTTACGCGTGTAAAAGATTGAGAACCCAAAACATTTCCAAGAGATATGCATGCCGAAGCTCAATATCCATTTATAATGAGTTTTTTGGTTGCTACTCACCAATTGAACCTTTTATTACTGCCTTCGATGGTGAAATCGAAGCCTTTGCCTTGACTATTCAACAACTGTCAATTCGTGGTCACTCTTTTGTCAGAGCTGTCACATTATCAAATTCTAAAAGTGCGTTTCAATCCAGTTTAAATAATCAAACTATGTCTCAAAGAATTTTAGAATGTAGACTCTTGATTTAGAAACCAGCACACAGAATTCCATTTCAATGGATTTCTGACCATTGTGGAATTACGGGCAATGAAAAAGCTAATGCACTGACTTATAAAGGAGCTTTGATAGAACAGCAAATAAATCGCCTTATTTCTGTTCACAAAACTAAATTGTTTCTTAACTTGACCCTTAGAAAAACTTTTAAACAGGGTATGTTTCAATGCGTAAAGAATAAGACATTGAAGATTCTGGGAGAGGAGAGAACTG
This sequence comes from Latrodectus elegans, assembly GCA_030067965.1. Classification (NCBI taxonomy): domain Eukaryota; kingdom Metazoa; phylum Arthropoda; class Arachnida; order Araneae; family Theridiidae; genus Latrodectus; species Latrodectus elegans. The sequence continues at coordinate 60,456,427 of CM057815.1, forward strand.
TTCCTAGTTTTCACAGGAAGACTTATGGTTCTTTTAGAGAGCATCACTTCTTGCAGGACCATTTCAATAGAATTTAAATGGTGGATTCCCCAAACTGTGTATTGTGTGACTCTAATCAACCAATGATTTTTTAACATTTAGATAATTGTACCATAGTTTCTGAGTATGAAGTTGTCAAGAAGTATTGAAGGACCCATGAACTAATGCTTAAGCACTAAAAGTTCGGCATTTGTAAAATTAAAAACAGTATTTGACACCATATATTGGGCAGATTACAGATAGAAAATGTTAATAAGATTACTCAATCATCTATTGAATATCTGTTTTCCATGGATACTTTTTTTTTACACAGTGGGCCTCATTCTCAATTCTCACGAAAAGAAATTTAGTAAATTATCTAATATTTACCCCAACAAATATGCATACGATAAACAGAAAGGCATCATCCTATTTTTGCTTTTCAACAGCTGTGTTGATTGATTTTCGAACCTTAATCTCTGAAGAGCACTATTTAGCCACAAATCTGTCACAAGAATACCTGCCGTGATTACTACAAAAAAATGCGTCAAATTCTGATATTTTTAACATGCTTCAACTGGCATCATAATTATTTCTAGCAACATAGATAATTTTTGTTAAAATTTTTAATTAATTAATAATTCACAGAAAAATTATTAATGCTTAACAATATATTCATACATAGATGCTAACAATAGATAAGTAAATATCCTTTTATTTTACAAGTGGTTGGGATATCTGTAAATATGTAATATTGAATAAGTTTAGACTAGCATTGAAATGAAAGTTAAAAAAAATATTAAAATGATATCTATCTTCTTACATTTTATTTATTTGTTCATAAAAAATTTTTATCATAATGAATTTTTAATTAAACATAAGAAAAAAATATTTTGCGATGTTGATATAGCATAATTAAGTTAATATAAGGATGAGTTCAAGATTATTCCCTTAAATTTGCTTAGTTATTATTTATAAAGTAATATTTTTTTTTTTTTAGTTGAGCTGGCCAATCTATTTTTTTGATTATCCTTAATAGAACTGCAATAATATCTGCAAAAAACCATAACAAATTTAATTGTATTAATATAATTAAATAATTATTTGACCATTTTAATATTTATTTTATAAGATTTATTTAATATTAATTAAGGAGGCTTAAATATATAAGTGACTCAATCATTTATTATGCTTTCCTGCAGTTATAAGTACAATATAGATAATGTACTAAATTGCGGCATTCAATTTTTTGTAAATTTTCTGGTAAACGTACTAAATAGATTTGCCTTGTGGATTTTTCAGAAATCATTGACCATTTCATTTATTGAAATTAAGTACTATGAGTTAGAAAATGCTAAAATTAATTGAAAATAGCTTAATACCTTATTATTTACCAATAATTTGAAATTTTTAACACAGTAGTCTTAAATTCTATCAAAGTTAAAAGAATTTAATAGAAATTTCATCGTAATTTAACAGCTCTTTTCTTACATTATTACTATTAAAAATATATATTCATTAATTATTTTAATCTTTATTAAACATCCTGTGATTTAACTTAAAAGCATTTAAATGTAGGTTTTGAAAAAAGAATGTATAATTTATATATTATGTAATAAATAATTGAAGTTTCAGTATTTTGAAAGGTAAAGAAAAACTTTTTTCATTCAAATCACAATCAAATGAATAATGATAATAATATTAGGAATAAAAAGAAACGATAGAAAACTGTTGTGATTTTCGTTTGGTATTCAATAAAATTTTCTTTGACTGTGTGGCAGTAACTATAAATAGTGAGGTAAAATGTCCAGAAATTTCCCAAGCACGCAGCAGAAAGCAGAAATACAAAAACCAAATTTCATTGTCCAACAGTTAGACTAAAAATGTTTTTAACAGTATGAAATAAACGATAAAAATTTCATAATTTGTCCTTTTTGTTCTTCATTTGAAAGGTTGCCAAATTTCCCATACATATATTCGTTTTATTGCTCAAGTGCCAAATACAAAATACATAGAACAGTAGATTCTTATAAACTTATATGCACTTACCGAAATTGAATCACTTACGTTTCAATTACTTTCACTTGTTATAAAATGCTATATTTCAATTTAATAAGTCTTGACTTAATAATGACTCTGATTTAAATTTTATACTAAAACTTTTATTAAAATTATTTTTTATATTAGAATGTGACAAAAGTAATTTTTAAAATAATAGATCAAATGTATAATTTAAAAGTATATAACAGGCTCTTTACTTGTTATAGCTATAACAATATAAGTACTGTTATATCTATAACAATAATATATATCCAACAATATTCCATTTTATTAATCTTTCTAAGAAATTATTTGATGCCCATGTGGGCCTTTCACTTTATATAAGCCATTTTCTAAATACGCGTTTTTAATCAAACCAAAACCGGAAATAATTAGTGATGGAAGAAAATAGTTATGAAAGAACATATTGTATAAATCCAAATTAAATGTCATTTCCTTTTTAGTTTTTTCAACACTATCGCTTGCTTTTTTAGAATTTTTGACACTAATTAGTTTGTTAACCTCTTTGATGTGAGTTCCAAAGTTTTAAAGAAATAAAAAATTGTAAAAAAAACCATTCAATTTCTTTTCGGTTTGTGTAAACATAAGTAAAAAATGCACATTTTATATTTATTATTTAATTCATTTTCAGTCTTTTGATGACGTAACAGTTCTGTTTGGAGAAATCGTGGAATTCTCGGAGTTGTGCGCACGTCTAAATGCCATGGAAGCTGTGACGTGTATTAATGAAGTCTTCTCACTTTTCGATAAAGTTACGGACGCTCACAATGTGTTCAAAGTAAGCTTCCAGTTTTTCTACGAAATATTTTTTTATTATTAATCTTGTTAAAAAGAAATATTAAATTTCAAAATTCATCTGTTCGGATTTCTATTGAATTTTGATACGAAAGACTTCTGAACATAATCATATAATGAATAAGGTTTTCGAATAGATGTTTTTTTTAAATAAACTTTTCTATGGATTTTAAAGAAAATTAAAATATTATTTTCTTTCTTCAAAACTCATTAGTTCTTGCTTCTCTTATGACTTATACTTTTTTCTTAAAACTTGAAGTAAAATTTTAGTAATGGGAACTCAAAAGAAATCTTTGAATTTTGGCTATAAAAAAACAACACACAATTTTAAAAAAAAAAAGTCGTGGTAGACTCCCAGAAAATAACCTCGTTTAATAAAAAATGCCGTACTAGAAGGATATACTCCATTAGCGACCCTTGCGACTTTTTTCGTCGCCAATTAAGTGCATGTTTTCTTAACGTGGGAATTTTACCAAAGTTCCAAAAATATGCATGTCAAAAAATTTTCAATAACATAATAGTATAAAAAATTTAAAAAGTATTACTTTTTAAATTTTTTATACTATTGTTTTGAAGAGAAGGCAAAACCAACAAGAAAAGTTTTTAACCATTTTAAAGTATTACTTTAAAATGGTTAAAAACTTTTTTTGTTGGTTTTGCTTTCTCTTCAAAACAATCTGTAAAAGAGATAAGTAAGTAATAATAATGGACTTATTTAATATGACGTCAAGCTCACATGTTGAGTATAATCGGTGATACTATGGAAAAATATATAAAAAAATATAATAATAAATTGACAAAAATATATAAGAAAAAGATAATGATAAATAAATGCAAAGAAATTTGAAAAAAATAACAGTTTACGATGTTGAAATTATAAAAGAAAAATATAGTAATAAATTAAAAAATACATAAAAAATATATAATAAATAAACAAAAAAATACATAAATAATAAATAAACAAAAAGAAATTGGAAAAAAGAACAGTTTGTAATGTTTGGATGCTGGTGACAACGAAACACAACAGCAAATGAAACGTAGAACAAAAAGTTCGAATTGAAAGTAAAACGAAAGTTTCAAATGCTGTTGCCACGGAAAAAAACCTTATATATCACGTAAAAATGATGTAAAACATTAGAAAAACCAAATCTGACAACAAACACTTCTTAAAAGTTACAAAAACTAAATTAGCAACACCATAATCAAAACAAAGGAGGCTAGATTTGGCGAGATATCACTGGGAGAAGGGGATATCATCCTCACACCAAAAACGCTTAAGGCAAGAGGCAAATTGAAAAAAACACCCTCAGTAATATTATTTCTAATTTCTTATTTTATTAAATATTTAAAATATGACATATATATATATATATTACGGAGTTTTAACATTCAACAAAATTTTGGTATTAAAAAATCAAACTTCTTATCCAAGAAAAATTTGATAATTAATAGATTTTATTTGAGAAAAGTTCTTATTATGTATATAATTATCAATATCTAATCATAACTGTGTCAAAAAATTTTATTGAGGTTTGGAAATGACTTTGTCATAAAATTTTATTGAGGTTTGGAAATGACTTTGTCATAAAATTGTATTTAAGTTTTAAAATGACTTTATGTTAAAATTTTATTTTGGTTTTAAAATGACTTTATCACAAAATTGTATTTTGTTTTTTAAAATAACTTAGGTTTCAAAATTACATTAGGTTTTAAAATGCTTAGCTAATCATAATTTTCGACAAAAAAAATTTTTTTTTCTAATATTTTAAAGCAATTAACTTATGAAATACCATGCTAATAATTTCAGGTAGAAACTGTAGGTCAAGTGTACATGCTTGTGGGTGGAGCTCCAGAGCGAAGGCCGGACCACGCTCAGCACGTAGCTAAGGCAGCACTTGACATGATCGTCCAAGTTAACAATATGACTACATCTGATGGGGAGAACATCATGGTTAGAATAGGTGAGAATACATCATACACACAGAACTATAAATTCCGGAATTAAACTAAATATTTGATACTCTTAAACTGTATTAACAATGTGTCGTTTCCCTTATAATTACTCATTACCACTAGTTGTATATACCAAGCAAAATGATTTCACATTCCTTTTAATAAAAAGTGGTTTATTTTGACAAGGCTCTGAATAGAAGAGATAAAAAAGCCTCCTATGTAAATGCTATGATTATCAATGGTCAAACATTTTATAATATCCGATGGTATTGTAATTGCATCGGGCAAGGGCTTAACTAATACTTAAAAACACGAAAATCCTCAATTCGTATTGTCTTTCCAATTAATGAAATATAATCTGAATTATTTACATATCATTTTGAACAGAATATATTTTTTAAGATATTTAAAAGTTAACATTTATTTATTAAAGTAATCTTTCGTATTCAAAAATGTATTTATTTGAATATCAATAAAGAAAAATTATAACTTAATAATATTTGATATTCTTTTAATCCCACACAATTTGCTTTGCAGACAATAACAATAAATCTTGAAAAACATTGTAGTGAAATTTGCTGCAAATTCAACCTTAATTTTAATGAATAAAATGGCAGGCTTTTTTTTCTGGATATGGAAACTAGATAACCGAAATGTTACCAGCTTTTCCTAAAGGTGTTAAACAGAAATATGGTGACTTAAGTTATTAGATGAAGGTTCCAAAAATTACACTGCTAGCCACCGTAAATGCAACACCCTGAAAGAAACATGCTAATAACATGAAATTTACAACATGCATGCCACTTCAAAGAGCTATTTAAGGCTTGAAGATTTCGACGAGTTCAAGTTCGGCAAGTGTGTGTGTGTGTTTTTTTTTCCTTCGAAAATAACGATCAATTGTGCCTCGTAGAATTGTGTATTGTGGTATGTGGTATGGGGCGGTATTATTTAGCACCCTTCTAGTACGCATTGATGATACTTAAAAAACCCAGCGCTACATCTCCGAGGTGTTGGATACAGTTGTCCTTCCTTACCTTAAGGGCTTGCCCTTAGCCATATTTCATCAGGGTAATGAACGACCACACCTGCACGCATCGTCCAAGGCTTCTTCGTCAATCACCAGATTGAATCGCTTTTCTGGCCGGCTCACTCTCTGGATCTTTCACCGATAGAAAACATGTGGTCCATAGTTATGGTTACTCAACATTGACCTAGATTACATCCCCATACAAGATCAACTTTAGCAACGTGTGGAAGATGCTTGGTTTGCTATACCCAAAGAACGCATTCAAAGTCTCTTTGAATCAATGCCGAGGCGTTTGGCAGCGGTAATATCAACAATGGCGTCTACTCTGGCTACTGATTTTGGTAGGAACCACGCTTCACACAAGTCTATAAATTTAATCATTTGATACTCGGTCAACATGTTATCTACAGAAAAAATTTTGTTGTAAAATCTCTTGTCTTTCTTGGTATTCCATTTTAGGCGGCCAGCAGTATATTGTTATCACATTGAATTAGTGGCAATCAGCATGACTAGTCAGAAATGTTATCCTTTGGTTCCAGAGCATAAACTCTGTATATAGTAAGGTGAACTTGCGACTTAAAAAGTACTGGTGATTGTTCACTTGTTTAATTTAACTTGAAACGCTTAAAGTTCATCTAGCTTTCCATGCTAGACGAACCTTAAAGTTTCGAGATGACGTTCGTTTGTGAAGATTGCTATGAAAACTACGTAGAATTTCCAAACACCATCAATTATAAATTAATAACTCTTCATATTTTTCATTCACCTAATTTTCACTTGTGGACTTATTTTCCTAGTGGATATTAAGCAAATGAATATCTGCGAATATTATTCGCCAAAAATGCACTCAAAATAATTATTGTATTGCCCAAAATAGCTATTAATTATTTTAGTAGAACTGGATCAATCAGCTTGAATAATTCTAGTGCAAAATCTAAATGAATCATTACCATTAAATATACTAAATCTGAGTTACGATTTTGAATTTTATTGTCTACACGAGGGACATCTTTTGGTAGATCACTCAAAGAATTGTTGTAATATTTTGCATGATTTGCAATATTCTCATTCATTGCACTGTTGGTGACATCCATACAATTACAATTAAGGAACATGTGAAAACAATTTAATACTTACTATTAAACAAAAACTATTTGATGTATTTATATAAATCTCTTCTCCTCTGTAAATTTGACAAAGAAAACACGTTAACCATCTACATATAATTCAATACATATATATATTATAAGTCATTCTATAGAACTTCACGTATAATAATTTTATGGTGCAATATGTCTCTAAACACATATATTCTTTAACAAAATTACTAAAAAGTGGAAAAGAAGTTGGATTTATTATATTTGTAACATTCTAAGTATAAATGAAGGAAGTTCTTTAATGAGAAGATTTTATTCATTTAGGCATGCTTTTCCATCCAAAAATTAATAAATAAAATATAAAAGAAAGGAAAATTTTAATGTAGGCGTAAACAAAGCATTTTAAAAGAGATTGCTTGCAATTTTTACAATCTTTAATTTAAAATTCTATTAATTAATAAAATTTTTAAAAATTTAAATCGTCCTTGCCGATTTAAACTAATTATAAAGTGAATGATTCGTCTAGTCTTTTACATTTTGCTGTTTCTTCTATTTTTGTTGTCAAAGTGTTAGTAGCTTGAATCAATGGAAAACAGATTCTTAAGCGGATGTTTTGGTTTTTAAGGATTTTATACGTTTTGGTCTTTATATTCAAATTTATGATTAATGGAAAATTTGTCGACAAATCTGATTACGGCGCTGTTTCAATACAATGTGAAGCAGATGAAACTTTATCTAACGTCATAGATATTTTAAACCAATGAAAATTGTAATACTGTTGCGTAATCATGATCTCCACTGAATAATACTGTTGCGTAATCATGAAACCAAAGAAACAACCACTTTATGGTTAAAACATTAAGGGATGCATTTTTCATAGTTTCACTTTGATTATTAAGAATTAATTTAGCACTGGTACGTTAGTCTACCCTTGCACATAAAAATGTAATAAATTTTCGGAACAAAATATATATAAACAATAGGTATGGAAAAATACTGAACTGATTTGGTAGCTGAAAAATAAGCAGTTCAATTTTTAATTCGATTCTCCCATTGAGTGAGGGTTCTTGTAGCTGTTCGGAAAGCACTTCAAGTTACATATGCTGACTGAATTAGACTTCAGGCGCAAAAATTGGACCTAAAGCGACACACAAACTAACTTATACATAATATTAATCTTATACTTTCTCACAATTGATCTTTATAGTGATTTTAAAATATGTTCTGTCATAGGTAAACAATGATGAACTGAAAATACAGTATTGATATATTATGAAAATAGTATTAAAAAACGCTTAAGAATTATAGTATTATACAGTTAAAATTTCAGTTGCGAAAAAAAATTCATGAAAAAAAAAACAAGTAGTAATTAATACATCATTTATTATTATTGTAGACTAAAGCATAATTACACTAATATTGTGTTGGATATTCAATTTTACATTTGGTATTGTTGTAGCTGGCTTATCTCTTTAAAGATCTGACATTTATCAGATCAATTCCAATAAATTATTGACAGTTAGAAAGTCGATAACTAGCAGGGGATCTGAGGATAAATCCTCCCGGGAAAGCCCGACTCACAATCCAGAATATATTTCGGTGAGGCTGGATCGTCACAACATTTTTTACAAGTGGGACAATTTTTTGTCCCACTTTCAAGTGCTAAACATTTAAGATGTCCACTTGAGAATCTGGCCAAGGCAATTTGAGATTTTCGGTCACATTTTATTTCCAGAAGAGTTCCAGGAGAAGTTCCAGAATACCATTGGTGTGTTTGCAGGACTGAATGTAGTCTAGATTTTCCATTAGAGTAAAGTTCCTGATATGTAAGTGATGAACACCAGTAGGCGTATACATTTGATATTTAATTTATTAATTTATTTATTTTATTTACAAATCAAGAAAAATTATAGTGATTTTCTCAAAATTATGCAATTGAGAGAGAATTGTTATATTTATTGCAGGTATACATTCCGGACCAGTAGCCGCCGGAGTCGTAGGTCTGAAGATGCCCAGGTACTGCCTCTTTGGAGACACCGTCAACACTGCGGCCAGAATGCAATCTCATGGGGAAGTAAGTATTTATATATATATATATATTACTAGATTTAGATTATTATAAATAAAATCTTAAATATTTCATTGATTAATTTTACATTGAAAACAATCTATTTACCTGTATTGAATAATATATATTCTTCATAAATTATCATTTTTTGCATTATTAATAAATTAGTTCAGAATTCTTCTCTAAATGGTGATTTTAAATATCTGCATTTTTTTTTTTATTTGCATGATTAAATTCCATTTTTTCCCGCCATTTTTCTTTAAATGTCTTTCCATTGAAGACAGCAGCATCCATTTATTGCATTTTAAGACTAATTCAATTCTGAAATTGGACATGAGGTTAAAAGGCGTTTATTATATCAAACAAACATCCTCGCCCAAAATTGGAATCAAACCTATAAACTATTGAAGTGAAAAGTAGGATAGTGACCATTCAAAAATTGATTTGCATTTTTTATTGATTTAAAAGATCTTCTATAAGTTAATATCATTTAATCACTTTAATCTAAAACATCTAAGACATTTTGATAATCATTGTGAATCGTTGAAATTAGTCTCGATTAATTCTCAGTATGATTCTTTATTTCAGACCATGTATATTCGAAATAATTTAAATAAAACTTCCTGTTTGTCCATTTAAATTCTTTACACCCATCTCTTCAAACCATTCTGTAATGGCATGAGTTAAATAATCATGTTAAAAGAAAAGTAATCTATTAAAAATCTATTATAACTGTTGCTAACTAAACTGTTACTCGGAGTTACTTCTATTCATGTTTAAAATATTTCGAATTCAGAAATATATATATACATGCTACCATTAACATGAGTATTAAACTCCATGAAAGTATTGTACAACACAAGATCGTTCCTTGTCTAATTTTTCTGCATTTTCGTGTCGAAAATCATAATGAAATTTGTTCGCTTGTGAAAAAGATCAAACAGTTGCTTTATTCTATGATAATAAAATATTTGTATATATATATATATATATATACAAATATATATATATATATATATATATATATATATATATATATATATATATATATATATATATATATATACATATATATATATATATATATATATATATATATATATACATATATATATATATATATATATATATAACTTCCTTTCTAGTAGTTATATACTGAAACTATTAATTTTTCAATATACTTGTAGCTTTTTTTGAATTAATTAAATTAAATTTTATCATTGAATTGAAATATTTAGGAAAATCTCTTTTGATTCAGTTTATATTTAAGCACTTTAAATTCTCTACATCACATTTTGCATTAAAATAATTAATTTTATATTAATCAAATTTGTTATCTATAAATATTTAATAAAGTAATTTTCTCTTGTAAATTCTCTCATTTATTATAAAATAAAATATAAACTGTAGTTTTATATATTTAAAGTTAATAAAAATTTAGAATTCACTCTAATAAATAACGAATTCTATTAATAGAATATATTTCTATTTAACAATTAAAAAAACATTCATATAAAATGTTCCTATATAAAGTTACTAAAAATTAAGAAAATTTATGTGA
>CM057815.1:60472006-60587006 GCA_030067965.1 Latrodectus elegans
TCAGCGTGCCTGACTACGGAAAGGGAGGTCCTGGGGTCCGAATCCCAGTTCAGGCATGGATGTACTTTCTCTCTCTCTATCTATCCTGTCTTTGTCCTTTCCTTGTGCGTGTGAATGAAGTATGAATGATGCCTACCATATAAACAGGTCCCTATGGCATGTGTGAGGGTGCGATGGTGGCCCACTTCCTGTGGTGCACCCAGGGCAACGCCTCGGCGGCTAAGAGGTCGCTGTGTCTGGCCGGTTCCTTGGTATCAGGGAACAATAGATTAATAGACTCTGTTGCAGTTGTAACTGTCTACAATCTGCCATTGGAAATATATATATATATATATATATATATATATATATATATATATATATATATATATATATATATATTACATAATTCAACAAATCATATAGCATAAATACAAAAGAACTCCAATTATTTGAACTCCATCTATCTAAATCACTTTCAAAATTTCAAGAAAATAAATTAGATTGAAGAAACGAAAGAAAATTAGAAAAAAAGAAAAAGCTCAAGAAAAGGAATGGTAAGAACAGGGAGAAAATAAGAAAGATGTCTCACTTAAGGAATTCGGTAACACTATTTTGAAAATTCTGGATGCTTACAAGTTAATGCTGAAAATATAAAAGAATGGATTATGAGTCAGGCCCTGGATTTTAAAAGGTAAATGATGGAAAATTTATTGAAAGAGTGGAGAAAGAAGATCACTCTAATGTGTACAAGTTGAAGAGCAGACACGGAACCATCAGCTAGTGAGGTATTTGCCAATCTTTGAAACTGCTTTGGAGTGGATGGAGTGTCAAGTGTGATAACATACAAATTCTCGCTTTCAAGCGGATACGTAAAGTCGCTGTCTGGGAAAACGGAGGAAGGCAATGGAATAACTTATTTTGAACCGAGATATTCAGCAAGCAATGACTTTTATTTGCAGCACTATATTAATATAGAGTATTTGTAAGCACCTTAACAAGTAAAAAATAGACCCTTCTTTGAAAAATCCAATTAATCGAATTTTTGATTTTCCGAATAAGGTCTAGTTCTAACTGATTTGGATAATTAGAGTTTTACTATAATTACAAAATATATAATTACAATGAGAAAAATGAAATTCGAAATTAACTTTTAAAATGATAATACAAAATGCTTTCATTTTTAAATTGTGATACTAATGTACATAATCACCCGCAAATGCTGAAATTTCTGAGCAATTTGGTTAGGTACAAATGTATCGAAAAAAGTAGTAAAGCTAATAAGTTAACTGATAAAACATACATGCTGCATTTCCATCATCATTATCACTTCATCTTGTAAATTGGTTTTCAGTTTGCATAAGATTACACTACTGATGATTCAGGAAAAATTAAATGAAACTAAAAGGGCCACGCGCTTAGCTCAATTAAGAGTCAAATCTGTATTATGTACATAATCAGTTGAAAATACCTACCCAGTCACCGGACCGAAAACCATATCAAAATTTATAACACCAAATGAATCTGGTTACTATACAGTATAAAATGTCATCAATAAAAGTGCCTAACATATATTTTTTTCAAAAACGATATATATATAAAAAATATCAATACAATAAAGAATTTGGCTCTATGGATAAAAAGTAGACTATGAGTGGTCATAAGCTAAAATTATACATGCAAAATATTAGTCAAAATTTTTATTTTATAGCATGGCGAGATTTTTATCCTATTGTATGTCAAGGTTTTTATCCTAATATTATTTGACATGAATAATTTTGCTATGGTTCATTTTTTCTCCTTAAAGGTGTAACAAAATAAAAATTCATATCATTTAAATTTTTAAAATATTAAATATTTAAATTAATACAGAAATTTTTAAAATATTAAATATTTAAATAAAAATTAAAATTATTAACTAATTAGTAAAAGTTAAGTTTTAAGTAAAAATTCCCAATTTAAATAAAATAATTAAATATATTTAATTGTCCCAAAATAGTTTTTTTTCATTATCACGTATGGATAAGTGATACTATAAAAGAGTGCCAGCGTTAATTAATCAAATAGATATTGAATGTAGTAACTAAAACACTTAAATGGAAGATTATTTTGATTGAAACAAATGGTTTTATAATGTCATTGATATTTATTTGGAACTAAGTATGATTATTTCTTTTTGAAACTGTAATTAAAGTATGAAAGTAAAATAATCATTTTAATGGATTTGAAAAATAGCAAATTAAACGTTTATTTTAATGAATGATTGAAATTTTATTGTATCAAGTTTTATTGTCTATTAATTTATATGAAGAAATTTACCTATTCAATACATTTTATATCTCTGACACAAATTAATTGTCTTAAAAGACAATTGTACCATTCATGCAATAAATCTTTATTCTGTCGTCAAAAAAACACAAGACTAATTACTTTGTATTTTTAGATGAATTGGTAATTAAAATAAATGATAATTTTTTAAAAATGACATTTTACTCATCTTTCATTCCAAGATAAATAATTTCTTCGTACATTAATAAAAAAAGATTATTTAACTGTAGCCAATTATTGTTTCCGAATTTATTACTTTTGATTTAGATAACAAATCTTTATTTGCAGACTAACTCAGTTAATGTTCTTTTAGAAGAATATGTTTAAAAAAAGAAAACAATTATAGCAACACTATAAATTAATTATGTCAATAAATTTGAGAAAGTGAATTCCTCTCGTACGTTTATTTGACAATAAATTTCGTCTACTTATGACAAAATTCAAAGTTTGTGAAACTATTAATAAGAAAATTCTTATGCAGTTTCAAAAGCTATTAATTTTCTCAACTATGTTCCACTTAATATTTTATAATTTTGCTTAAATTCCTTTTTTTTTACAGGGCAAAGGCCAAATGAATACGTTTTGGCTGCTTGAATTCAAAAAAGACGCCAAGGGATGAAAATTGAAATAATTTCATCTCTGTTGTACTGCTACCTCATTCGGATGCATCCAGTTTTCACATGTTCATCATCCATAACATCCAAACAAACACCAGCATTATGCATCATTAAATTATTTCACGGAATAAAATAAATTGTTTCCATATAAAAAGATTTAATTCTGAAAGTTATTGAAGTAAAACATCTAATTACTTTTATTAATAGCACGTGGGAAAATTTTTTGACAGTTAGAAAACAATATCTAGAAGAGTTTTTGAATATTATTTGTATACATGAATATTTGCATATTCAAAACATTGAGGAGCAACTGCTTCCAATTAGTTCTCAAAAAAATCGATTAATTTTTTCATTAAATAGTAATTAATAAAATTATGTTTCCACGGATAAATTAAGGATAGGAATAATCATATGCATAGAGATTATCAGTTATTTTTCACTGATAATCTACTCTTTTTCTCAATGGAAAAAAATATATTTATAAAACATCAACTAAATTAAAGCTTAATTTTTCAGTTTCATTGATTTGGAGAATCTGAAAAATAAATAAATAAAAATATATTTATCGCCATTTTTGTTTCTTATCTTCAGGCTTCATTTCTCAAAAATCAAATCCTAGGAGTTATATTAAATTTTTCAGAGTTGTCGAATTCATACGTCGAGAAAATATTCTTTAATCATTATTGCTAAGCAAATATAAATGAAAATATGAACAGATTTTTAACAAATTTTTCAAATGACGATTATGATAAGTTTTCTAAAAAATTAATAGAAATATTTTTTATTTAACTGTTTATTAAAAAAATTAATAATTTACTTCAAAATGATTAAATAAACCTATAGATATAATTGAATTTTTTTTTTTTAATTCTTTACATCAATTATTTAAATAATGTATACAAAATGGGGGTATTTTTAAAGTTTTTAAATTAAGCTCCCTCCAATTTTATTGTTAACATAAAGATGCATAAAAACATGGTCTATGTTTATATTGTATATAAAATATGTATATGTATTACATCTTAAATTTATATAAGATTCGGAATACAGAATTAAGCAAAATTGATATTTAACAAGACAAATATAAAAATAAACAAAATCAATATTTATTGTCAAAAAAACTTAAATCTTTTGTACTTATTTTTTATTATTTAATTAAAAAATACTATGCTTTGTTAAAGAGCTAATTTGAAATTCTATTATAGCCACTCAACCATTATAATTGCATAGTTCAGACTTATGTGCACATTTAATTTTATTTAAAATACTATTATATTTTAATTCATTACTAATACGAATTTTGGTTCAGATGCTGTAAAATTCAGGATGATTTGGTGAAATTTTGGCAAATTTTCTTACCTATATGGCAACGTGGTTTTTTTATTGCGTCATAGATATGGAGACCTATAAAAATTATGCACAAAATTCTATTTTGGCAACCCTAGTATTTACGTCATCACGCACGTCACAATGCTTCATCTTAGCAACATTTCTTCATCGCCAAAAAATTTCAGAATTTGGAATCCTGGATTATAAGGCACATCTGTGCCCTAATTTTTGTTTCGCTGAAAATTCACGATTATACGTTGTTCCATGCAAATATCAATTCGTCACTTTTTTTTTTAATTTCTCATGGTGTCTAATAATATTTACTAATAACATTAAAAATATAAAATTTATTTTACCTTTAATAGGATCAAAATACTTGTAAATGTAGCATCGAATTCGTATCGATATTAATGATTTATATTATTAATGTCTAGTGAATTTTCCTTAAGTTGCTTCCTTCACAGTTTAAGAATCTTAACATATATAAAAAATTTCGTACAATAGAATATTAAAATTCTATTAAGTTCATTGCCACATTGATATTAAAAACGATTTATAATTTAAATGAATTTCAAACTGATAAAGCCTCTATTTAAATTTGAAATCTTGCAATTTCTTTTTCGATTCATTGAACCAAACAAAAAAATTTTGTAGAGAAACAAAATAATTTTATTACATTTCGTTTTCTATAACTATAACAAACTAAAAAATATATTATAGTTTATTATACTGAGTAATATGCAACATGTTCTATTTTGGACTTTGCGCTAGAAAACCAAACCAACTTATACCAGGTAAACACACATAGTAATTCATTTCTATCCTTAAATTTATAAAACAAGAGCGAAAAGAGAAACAAGAATTAAATGCCAAATTCTGAGATTGGCGGTTTTGGGCTGATTTTCTTATGTATCTTGCAACCTCATTTTTATTACGTCATACATATGGAGACCTATAAGAATTATGCAGAAAATACTATTTTGGTAACCCTAGTATTTACGTCATCGAGCACATCACGATACGCCATCTTGGCAACATTCCTTCAGCGCCAAAAAATTCAGAATTTGCAAATCACGGATTATACGGCATCTGTGCCTTTGGAAAATAACTTTAAAAAAATATGACGCTTGGAGATACACTTAGAAGAAAACAAATGCGTAAAAATGCGTTTTGTACTAAAGAAACCAGGCATATTTTCTTCATAACAGAAGAATTCATTCAGACACACAGGAAAACTTGATTCTTTCTGTAGTAAATTTATCATGTGATTCAAGTATAAAACATTTAACAGTAGTTTATTAACAGTTTCCAATTCATAAGTATATCATTTCAAAATGCTTTGACTAAAGAAGTATTTTCTAAATTTGCTTTACGGACATAAAAGATTAAAGTTAATAATATCTCTACAAATCAAACTTTATGGTTAATCATAGATTACAGAAAAAATTATGATTGAGGATTGTATATGAAACTCCTAATGATATCCAAAGCTCGTTTACTCAATAATGAGTTTATTATACAAATTGGTTGATTTGCCGCCAAATAGTCATTTTCTGCACACTAATTAAATGCACAACCAGAAATCAATTTTATCAAAGAGGACATTTTTGTAAAATAAGATTTGATATAATATGTTATCTTCAAAATTTAATATTTACAAAAGCGATATAATAGACATAAAAAATTTATTTAATATATGTACCTTCAGTCAAAATATAGACCAAAAGCAAAATTACTTACTCTGTTCACTTACCTTAACAAAGAAAAAAAACTAAATAAACTTTAATATTTTCTCTCATTAGCTTTTATATGCTATCCACTATATAACTCAAATTTCTAAAAATTAATAATTTTATTGGTCATATAATATTTTTCAGATTTTCTCAGTAAAAATAAATTTAAATAAATTTTTATGTTACAAAGAATAAGATTTAACATGGATTTTATTATCTTAATGCAACAAAAACTCTCAAAATAAGAGAAAAAAATTGTCCATGGTTATGCTGAAAACAGCATATAAAATAAAGTTAACTGAAAGTGTGGAAAGCCTTTAAATTTATATATTTATGTCAATAAAGAAATAGAGTAATGTCATAAAGTGTTTAAAGGAATATATTCCTTTAAATCATTTGTAACATGTTCTTTTCGAAATAAATTATTTAACTTTAAAAATAATTTTCATAAAATGCAAATAAAAAGAAGAATCTTTATTTGTATTAATTTTATATAGATATTGAAATTTACAAGTTGCCATAATCTTAATTATCAGAATTGCCAAATGAAGCAAAATTATTAATTACTCCTCTAGTTTGAGTAAAAAAATATTCTGATAAGATTCAGAAGAAAAAGTTTAGTTGCTCTAAAAAATTTTCCAGAACAAAAATCGGGCAAATTTATGTGCCACTTGTCTTATCATGGGAACAATTTTTTTTAAAAAAAAAATTAAATTAGTGTTTTTTTACTTATTTGATTTCTTTTTTCCTCATATCGAAAGGATATTTATAAATTTCATTTCAATTAATACATTTCTTTGATATGAATGCTTCACGAATAAAGAATTATTCTTCAAAAATTATCTATTTTATTAATTGAATACAAATTTTTTAACATTTAATTTTCTCTTCTTAATGCCTCATTTTAATTTCTTAATAAAGTAAGGAGTCTCTAAATAATTAATAAAGCTATAATGCTATTTTAAAATCATGTTCATTTTTATTAGATATCTTTTTAGTTTCAACCTATTAAATCAAACATGTGTGTATATAAATATGATGAAACGTATAGAAAGAAAAAGAAACAACACTGATTTATCAAAAACAAAATTATTTTATTAAAATTTTATTTCTAAAATCATGATTAGCAGAAAGCATTCTAGTAAGAATAAGCGCATCCAAGGGGTCATAAATGACAATTATTTATCTTGATACATTCAAAGCATACTATAGTTACTATACATTTTACCTACACTATGTACAGCAGATGAAAATTTTAGAGATAGAGAGAGAGAGAGAGGAGAAGCACAACACTGACAAAAAGTCATTAATAGAATGTACAAGTTTCGTATCTTCATCTCACTCCCCCATGTGTTTAGTTAAGACCAAAAACAGAAGAATATAAACATTATACCATAAAGTTTAATTGATCTGTACAAAATGGATTTTGGTCCAAATTTCCCTTATAAATTTTGCCACTGATCTGAACAATGTAATTAAGAGATGAAATGATGTATACATAAACACGCAATTATAACTTAAAAATATTAATATGCACAAAGAAACAATGGTGAAGAGCCCCTGAGTAAAATTCTATCAAAATGAATTGTAAATTTAAATCGGGATATGTTGTATACAATAAATTTAATTCAAATTAATAAAAACAATTCAGTAGAATTATTTCTTTTGCAAAAATTAATTGTAATCAACATTAAATAAAACAAAATTAGAAGAAACTAATATTAAATGCAGATCAATAAAACTGATTAAATTAGTAAAGTTTACAATTATCATTGAAATCAGAGGTATTTTATTGAATTGGTCAGAAAATAAAAAGCAATTTTAACTATCGTAAGCTTCAATTTATTCAAATCAACAATTTTCATTTTACTGAACAGAGATTTTATTTTACATGTTTATAATATTAAATCAAAAGTAGACATTAGGATTTAAGCAAAATTATAAATATAAATATTCATTTAGAAATTTGCTGACAAATTATGTACATTATTCGATATAAAATACTCAAAATTTGATTTAGATTAAAGATTTTAAAATATAAACTTCACATAAATATTCTGTATTATCTATTATATTTAGATATTCATGATATAAAAGTAGAAGAAATAAAAGATTAGCACCATTTCTTGTGCGACTTAGTGTGCGTGTTTGGTTTTTATTTTTTTACTACTATTTGTGCTTTACTACAAAAATTTCTCTCTTTAAAGAAATAACCTATACTGTGGTGTCAATTAAAATATAAATATTCACTATAATTATATATAGCAATAATGAACATTTTAAAGCTCAGGTTACAGCATGTAAAAAAAAGTTTTTGATAGATTAATAACTTTCTTTGCTTCAAATAATTGAAATGTGATTATTTGTTTAAAATGTAATGCTAACACATAACACAAGGACTGTGATGATTAAGGATACTATTTCAATCACCTTTAAAAAATTCGATGAAGTTTAAACTAAATTATTAATATACTATTTATGATTTATTTAGGGAAATTCCAACAAAATATTATTTACACTCAAGATAAACCTTTTTCCTGAAAATTATAAGGAACTTGAAATTACTAAACTAATCAAACGAAAAATTTAACATAACAAGCTTAACTGCAAATTTAATTGCTTCAAATTTATAATATTATGTACTTTTTCTACACAATCATTGAGAGTTCAGATAAGTGGCAAAAATATAAAAGATAATTCTTCATCTAATAACAAAATTAACTCTTCACAGTATAATATACAGAGAAATAATTACATACAGTATTAAGTACAGTTCTAGGATTGTCAAAATTAAGTATGCCTTATTTCATTCCAATAGTGATCACCGAAAATAAATATAGTCAAAATAAATATAGGAAAACTAAGTGTTCAGTAACACTTTGGTTCCATAAAAAAAAATGATTTGAAATAAGTTGATGGATGCTAAAAAGTAAAACTAGAGAAACTTCAATTTCTAATCAATCAATGAAATAAAATTTGCAACCTGCCAACATTTTTTGCTAGAAAAAATTCCTAATAAGAAAAACGAATATTTCAGTTAAACTATAATTTTAAGACTTCCAGAATTCATTTTCAACAAAAACCTATTTTACCAGGAAGTGAATAATAGTAAATCTACTGTAAAACAAATAAAAAAGTTGGCAGGGAATTTAAAAAAAAACACTAAGGATCCCATTAATATACAAGACATCTCAAATAGAAAATATCACACTTCTTAATTTTTTCACATTAGGTTTATCTTTTATACACAGAAAAAAAATCAATTTTGAATTTACTCTGAGAAATAATTTCTGAAAGACAATAAAATTAAAATGTGACAAATTTTTTTAAACTACTAGGAAATTTTTTGACAGACTAGATAAATAAAATAAATTATAAGCATAAAATTTAGAAAAGAAATTAAAATAATTGCAATCTTATAACTCCTAATGGGATTCCTAATTTCAATTGATGACTGTCAAACTTCAAAATAGGAAATAGCTGCACATATAGGTTGGTGAAATGCCTTCATTACAGCAGTTAGAATTTTGTTGTGGTTCAGAATTGACATTAAACAGTAACTTTGTGTGCCAAAAGTGACCATTGAACAAACAAACAAGCCAAACAATATACGAAATAAGTGATAAAATTATAAAAATAATTGATTAAAAAAAGTGATATTAGCAGCAAATATTACAAAATTAATTTAATTATTTATAATATTTACTGCTGGATTATTTTAATGACATTTTCTATTTTTTTCAACAGCTTAAAACTTATGGTAATATGTTAGATTTAATTAAGATATAATAAGAATGCAATAAAATGTAAAAAATGAATTTTGTTAAAACTATTGCAAGAAATGGAAATTGTAAAAGAAAAAAATCAATTTCAGGAAATGAATGAATACTTTTATATCCAGAATATAAAATTTAGCTTTATACTCCCTTTTAATGAAAGCATATTTTTAAAAAGAATTTTAATAATGGTGGGCTAGATGACTAACCCTTCACCACAAGGCTGGAAACTAGTATTTATTTAACGTTATCAAGTGGGCACCTGAGGTTGCAATATATATATATATATATATATATATATATATATATATATATATATATATATATATATATATATATATATATAAATTTTAAGTGTTAAAAAAAATTAAATTTTAATTGGACTAAATTCTGCACTAAAAAATTACTTTTTTTTTTTTTTATCATTTAAACAAAAATTATTAGCAACAAAAATTTAACAGTTTGGTATATAGTATGGCAAGATTTTGGAAGTTTGACAGTCAAATATTTACATTTTCCAGAACATTTTCTTGATGCAAATCGATAACAGAAACCATTAAATCAATTTGTCAAGTAGGAACCATGTTGTATTCTAGCTTACAATAGTCAAAAAATTTATAATAGAACACAATTTTACTTTTGCTAAATAACACTAATCCAATTATATCAAAACATAAATTCTGACTGAAGAATTTGTTTTTGGTTGATATTCTTTGAAACAGCTTACAATATTCTTACAAATTCAAATATGAATCTCTATATTTCTAATGATTTTGTACATATCAAATATTTGTATTACAAGTAATTTAGAAAGTATTTGCCACAACATGATTCCTATAATCAATAAATATCACTTTTTTTTTGTTGGTGTCTTCAAATTTCTTTTTCAAAAACAATAAAAATTTTGCAGCCCAGAGTAGAAATGTTCATTGTAAGTCATGTTGTTTTAAATACAAGAAATAATAAAGTAATTGTACAAATCTAATTAAATGTTATTACAAAAACTTTAAATTCTTATGACAGAATTTTACATAATAGACATTGGAAAATTTAAACATTTTATTTTACACAGCATTATTCATCATTAAAATCTTTAATTTAATGATAAATAATACTATGTGATACAAAGTTAACAAATATAAACACAAAACTAAGCAGTATTTTTCAATTTTATTTTAACATTTATTTTAACCAAAACTTATTATTTTTGATTCTAGAAACTTTCTGAGAATGACTACAATTAATCATAAATGAAAATAAAATCTATATTTAAATAAGACACACAAGTGCATAATACCATCCAATAAAAACTAATTTTTTTAAGTGCTACTAAAAATACTAATCTTTTATATTCTCTACTCTGGGCATTAATTGAAGCAAAAAATTTAAACAAGTTTGCATATAGAACCTTCAGTTATTTTTTATTTAAAAGAAAAAAGCTATTTAATTACTCATCCTACATTTATTTACAATTTTTACTAATTATATGAATGACAAGTTTTTTTTTTTAAGTCATTCAGATAATAATTGAATTTATTTTCAAAATATTCCACTAAACTGGGGTAGTCCATAATATTACAAATTGGTAGTATATGCAAAATGTTTAAAATTTTTAGGTCTTGTTCTAAAAAATAAAAAAAACATTTACATCGGAATATTATTGACTTTCTATTATTTTTAAAACCTGTCAGTGTTAGATCACACTTTGTATTTGGGTAAAAATTGTCATAGTCCATTATAATGGAGACTAAAAGGGAAAATGCTGCTTTAAGATTTAAGTTAAAAATTCCATCCCATCAACATCGCTTATTTATTTCTTCTTCGATAAATTAACTCTAGGAGGTAAAAAAATAAGGAACTAAGATGATTTGATTTGGATGACTTTATAAGATATCTAAAAGCAATATGTATTCATGATAATTGTGGATTTATACAAGATCTGTTCGACTATAGCAATTATTGCAGCACAAATAAAAAAAAACATTTATAAAGTGCTCTTTGCTATTTAATAAAGTGCATGAACCACTGAAATGGTATGAACACAGGACCAATTCTCACTACCGGTGGATAGATTCTCGAACCAAAACTTATTACTTTTGATTCTGATTTGTGAATGTACATAATAAATATTCACAATAAGAGGAAAAGATATAGAATGGCAGTAAACACACATATACATTATGTATGTGTAGAACATTTCAAAATACACCTAAGTTTTCTTCCTAAACTCAGAATATTAGCGAATACAGAATAGCTGTACACTAATCTGCAAAACACTTGCTACAAGCTGAACAAAAATAAGCCTTTTCAACTATTTTAGTAGATGCCTTTCAAACGATTCTTCCACTGCACGATCCTTAAACACTTTATTACAGTTCAAAACCAATCTCAATGAACATTGTATAATATGGTTGCCAGTCATTAAATTATAATAATGATAATGGATAAATGTCAGCCATTTACATTCTAAACAAATGTTTGACATAGTTTGCATAGTTATTTTTGGCAAGTACAACAATAAGTGTCCAATGACAACATGTGCTCCTAATACTTGTCAGAAACATAAAGAGGGGAAATACTTCTTTATAGTCTCTTGATGAATTTACATATCATGTAGAATATTTCTTTGTTTTGTTCTGTTTGAACTTTATAATACACACATTTATGAGTCAATGAGGGATTTAAAATACCAGATTGAGAAGAAGTCTCTCAAAAAATAACACTGGCCTAGGATAAATTGTTAATAACCCTGTACACTGTTGGAAAACATAAAAAAACAATCTTTCAAACAACAGTTTTTGTAAAACTTAACACTGGCTTTCAAAAAATGCAAGAAGTTCGTCGCTGTTACTGTTTGTAGAAGAGGTAGTCACATTGTTCGTGGAGGTTGTTAGAGTAGAACTAGCCACTGAACCACCACAATTGCTTCCAGTAGTTGGAACTAAATCTGGTGGGTCAAGATATGATAGCAACTCCATAGGATCCACACTTTCTGGTAATAACTGAAAGAAATAAAACACATATTTTAATGTAAATCATGAAATAAAAATTTTTAAACAAAAATTTACAATTGCCAATATATATATTATTATTATTATTTTAAAAAAAATTATTTTATTATAGTTATGATGCCAAATATTACCATATTTATTAATCAACACATTTCAATCTATTTGTATTAGTATAAATTGCACTTGAAATAGAAAATAATTAAAACTTTATAATAAATGTACAATTTCTATGTATAATTTGCAGCACAAGTCAATTTCTTAAAAATCATTAAAAAATATAAATCAAATATAATATACCTAATTACAAATAATAAGATAAATTTCAAAACAATATTTTGACTTTAAAATATGTCAATATAAAATAAATTACAATGGAAAATATTGTGGAAGATTTTATTACAAAGACCTAAATAGAGCTTTGTAATTAAAAAAAAACTTAAATACAAGAGTTATTAAGAACTGTTATGTTTATGAAGTTTAAATATCGCAACAATAATAATAAAATATAGCTTGCTATGAAGAAATACAAATGTATGAAGTGTCATTTACATGAATTTCTTTATAAAACTTATATCTCAGTAGTGTTTAGGTTTTACAATAAACAATAATTTGGACATTAATTGAAACTGCTTTATGAAAGATGTTTCCAAGAAACAATAAGTAGTGGACTTTCATGTACTCAAGCAAATATGCACACAACACAGTTTCTACACAATAGACAAGTCAAAACACTGATAAATACCATTAAAGGATTTACTATGTACAACACATACATTTTGGTAGCACAGAATATTTTGCTGTTCACATAATCTAATTATTGACAAAGGTTTTGAGATTTTCAGCCTAAATTACTGATAAGTAATGTTCTTAAATTTGGCTGTAACAGAAATATATAAATTATTTAATTGTTGAAGAATTTATTAATATTGACAGGAAGAACATATTCTTTTTTTTTTTTTTTTAGCATATTTAGCTTTTTTCTATCAATTATTTATTTGTCTGTTAAATTTTACATAATTATTTGATATTTTATTTAAGTTTATATCAATTTCACTTTACATATATAACTTTTTTTTAATGTGAAATTAGTTGAAAAACTTTAAAGATAGGGACTTGAAATTTCATTAATATGAAATTATGATGATTAAATTTATTCTATATGTAGATCAGAAATATTTTATGCATACATTTGTTAAATATGAGAATTCCTCCATTTAATCATAATCATAAAATATTTATGATTATGATAAAAACCATTTACCATCAATCACAAAATATTTTTTATGATTTTTTTAATCATCTTAAATTATTTTAGTTACATAAAAATATTTAAATTATATACAGGGTATCAGTACTACTGAATTTATAGCTAAAAATTATTGACATGTTCTCTCAAGTTGTTTCACAGTACAAGCCTATAAAGTTCACAGTTGACTCATAAAAATTATAACACATAAGTAGCAGAATTTTGTACTTTTAAAAAGCAAATTTGGTCCTAACCACTGATGAAAATTTATAGATGAGTATTGCACATCTCATTTTTGCATCAATTAATGGAATGTATTGTCTTCTCATACACACTATCTATAAGAAATCTTTTTTGAAATACAGCAAATTGTAATTACCTAAAATGTGTAAAGCAAATTTGGTCTGTTAATTGAACATGCATTTCAAGTATGTAGAATTTAGAATCTACATTATTTATTTCATTTTCACTCTAATGAAAAATAAATAAAAAATATTCATCAAACAAAATATTTTTGATGCCTTTTTTTTTTTTTTTTTTTAAAGGCCATATTTATTTTAATAAGAAATTCCAGTATGTAAAAAATATTCTAAAAGTAAAATTTTAAAGAACTAATTTTTTGAAACCTTATTTGTTGTAATAAACCTAAATGTAAAACAAATACTTTCAAATAAAAGAAAACAAGATTTAAACTTTATAATTCATTTTTAAACTGTTTATTTTCCATTCTTTTTAATCAACTGTTTATACAGTTACCAAATCTTTCAAAAATTGTAAAAAATAAAGAAAGAAAGAAAAGAAAAGATAAAAAAAGATTATAAAAAAAATGTTTTACTTGAAAGATAGAGTTTAAAACAAAAAATTAGATCAGATATACATAAGCAGTATTAAACAATAATATATCAGTTGTTAAAATAGTCAATATTTATTAAAACATTTGGATATATATGTAACTTTAGTGTGCTGATGACATATATTAATATATTCAGCATCATACATACATTAATAGACTTAGTATGTTTTAAAAGAATATACTGTTGTTCACTTGTTTGTGAATATATATCCAAATGTTTTAATAGACATAGAAACAGAATTGATTTAACGTATGTTTATAAAACCAAGTTTAAATTGCAAAAGACTAGGCAACTTCATAAATAAAATTTGAATTTATAACACTAACATTAAGTCCTTCTTGACCTTGACCTTCACCATTGATTACAGCAGCAGGGTCAAAGTTAAGGTCGCTGAGGTCGGGCGCATGTGTCAAAGCGGAGTGGTCTCCATTTGAAGAATTGTGTGAAGTGTTTTGGCTACCCGCTTCATTGCCTCCTTGAGTGACTGGAGGTACACTTGGAGGACCACCAGGTGTATGAGGTGTATGTGGTGTGTGTGGTGTATGAGGTCCGTGCTGCATGATAGACTGGCTTTGCGATGATGGAGTGGCAGGTTGAGATTGGTGAGGTGTACTTGTTCGTGGAACGGTAGTTGGGAGATGACGGAGGGATGAATTGGTTTGATCATGAAGGTTTGGAGGTCCCATTTGCTATTTAAAAAATCAAATAACAATATTTAGAATGTGACTTCTTGGTCACAATCATTACATTCAAGAATAATTTGTTAACCACAAATTTTAGTGAACAATAGAAATAAAATTCTTTTAATATGGATATAATACTTATCAATCTATACCTACAGAAATATCCAGACAAGTTTTATCATTTCTAATGATTAAAAATTGATTTTCAAAAGCTATTGATAAAGATCAATCTACCTTATTGCTAAATTTTATACTATTCCAAAAATAGGCTCTTCATAAAAAATGTATGAAAATTGCAAATTTAAAATAACTAACATGTTATACTTTTTAAATTCTTTGAACTAAATACACTTGTTATGATTTCTAATCATTTGTAAAAAAATAGTTTACTCAATTTCATCAAAGCAGATAAAGAATGAATAATTCAGAATAAACTTAAAAAGCAAATATTACGGGTAGAAAATTAAATATATTAGAAAAATAAACTGAAAAAGATAAATTTGTCTTTTTATTTCACAATGGTTGTAAAAAAGATAATGGAAAGACACTTCATTTAATATTCTTTCAAAACACCCAATGTAATTTATGTATATATATATATATTTAAGTAACTTATAAAGTGTTCACAGTTTTTAAAACGATTTTCAAATTTTACAATCATTAAGAAAGAAATTTCTGCATCAAGACTATTCAGAAATTATAAGTTGAAAAATATTACATTGATTTCAATACCAACAGACTTCAATAGATTAGACTTATGTAAGCTTATAAAATCTTCAGAATCTCTTCTCTTCAAAACAAGAATCCACTACACGCAATAGACAAAATGTGAAACACAATATCCTTTCTTTCCAATAAATTTTTCTGACTTAGTTCTGATTGAGTTATCATAAGCTTCTTTAATGTCTGTCATTAAATAGTAACAGAAAAAATACCTAACTAGAAGTGAGTAAAATTACTTGTTTTGGTGAAAAATAAATTCAAAAATTATAAAACATATTATTTCAAATACGTTTTCATTATTTCAAATATGTTTTTGTAACATTATAAGCAAAAATCATAAAATATTACTGCATTACTTTTTCTTTGCCCAGACATGCGAATAGTGAAAAATAAAATCAGTTTCATATACATTTTCCACAGTCATCATTCAAATTTAAAATGTATTTCTTTCCAGCATTTCTCACATTTTTAAACCAATTACAAATACTATAAACAAGTTATTTTTATCTATTTACATCAGCTTGCAGAATTCCAATATATATAATAAATAGAAAAATAGTCCAATAACCATGAATAATGAGCTGAGCAGAAAAGTGAGTATTAAATTGCTATTTACCTCTTTAGATACTGAATCTAGCACTGATAAGTAGTCAATGGGTCTGCGTACCTGCTCATGATGACTAATGGTTTTCTCTATTGCAGCAATGGGATTAAGGGACTCCACACTCTCAGTCAGGTGAGACAGGGGACTGCTGAAGTCTGAAGCCTGGGATTGGAAATCAAACGCTCCAGTCGAATTTCCATAACCCATGCCATTAGACATCATTGGACCATTGCTCACAGGACCATTTGACAGAGCTAAAAAAAATTTAAATGAGCAACAAATGGCAAAATTTACAACAGGAAAAAAAAAAAGAAAGAAATGTAACAGTTAATTAAATATATTTTGAAGATATTAACTTACATAAATATAACAACTGAAATCATTAAGAGTTTATACACAAGTTAAAATTGATTTCTCTTTGTCACACAGTATGCTAAGTTTTAGAATCTAAAACATCTTCCGATTATTTTAGAAGCAATAAGCAATCCAAATCAAAAATAAATTTAAAAAGATTTAGCTCACTTTTATTTAATAAGAGAAAAGTCAAATATTTTAATATTTGCAAGATACAGTGTTAAACAAATATAAGATAGCAGTTAATAACATTGAGAGAAATTTTAAATATTGGTATTTTAAATTTTATTATTGTGATTTAAATGTAAAGAGAAAGTTTCGCAAATAATTTTTTAATAAAAAATTTATAAATAAAAATTAATAAAAAAAGTTATTGAAAAGAACTAATTAAGACATGAAAATTTGTGTAGATTGCTATCAACATGGCTGAATATTTCTAGAATTAAAAGTCGGAAAAGTTGTATTATATTCAGTTGGTGAAAATTGTTTTCATAAAGTAATTTTTTTATAAAAAAATATCAATATCCTTACACTGCATGTCTGGGGGTGGCAAAGCCTGATAAGGAGACAGACCTTGTCCCATCTCCCATGTGTGAGTCGTAGGTAGTGTCATGCTATTTGGGGACATGGCTTTGAAGCGTTTAGCTGCAGCACACATGTCTAGAAATATAAAAATATTTTTCATTCCTATGAAACAGTAAACAAATTAAAATTACAAAAGAGAAATTTTTTTTTTTTTTTTTTTAAATATGCATTTGTGAAAACTTAAGTGTTGATTAAGTATATAATGGAAGGATTCTTCACCTTGTCTTAGTTTCACAAGCATTAAATGTTTAGCAAAATTACAGAGCTCTTTAATGCATTTTTATTGATTAATGCATAATTTTCTAAATGATCAACAAACATATATTATTACTTAAAAGTATATATTTTTGAATAGGTGTTTATCCATTATGAATTAGGAGTTTATCCATTATGAATTTGACCATAAAATTGCTTGTATTATCAATCACAGGAGAATTGAACATTTATGACTGGAAAATATGATTTAGGGATAAAGACTTTATACCTCCATCGTGTTCTTCTTTAATAGCTTTCAAAGGTACCGGTTTCCAGCTTGCTGTGGCATCTATAGTTACTTCTTCTACATCTGTGCTAGCCAAATTTGTAAGAATACCCCAAATGTACTGATCAACTTCTAAACCTTCCAAAAGTGCTGGTTTACTGTAAAAAAATTATTTTTTTAATGTAATGAATTTTAAATTTTTTAATGTAACTAAAAAATTGATATCAGAAAAGAGCATACTTGCACACCGGACACCGCCAAGCTCCTCTTTCACTATTTAGTTGAAGATAAGATTCTAAATCAAAACCCTAGTAAAAAATAAAAATACATTACAAAACACAAAAAAATGATGCATATTAAAATATTTTAAAAATAAAGTAAAATTTTAAATGCATAATATTCAAAATTACATAAAGAAAAATACTTATTTTACATTGTATAAAAATTATAAAATGTATTAGTGAAATATAAAAAATTTAACCCATATCTATATATAACTAATATTCCATAAATATTAGAAATAACTAATGAAATTCTTTTATCTAATTTACAATATATGACAAACTGTCAACCATATACCAAGATTGATACTGCTTAAATAGCATATTGTGATAGATATTATGGACCAAATATTCCTACAGCTGATACAACACTTTTATTTTTAACTTATAAATTAATCAAATAAATCTACTATTAAATAGGATGGATGTCAAATTTAAAAAAAAAAGTACTTGAATATGCTTGCACTCTTGACCACGAGCAGGTAATGTTATCCTTTTGAATGTGATTGGACATTTGAGTGACACTTTAATAGCAGTCTGTTCTACTCCATCTTCTCCATTCAAAGCACTACTTGCTGATTGTGCAACACTGGTGAAATTTCTTTTGATCTTGCTCACACAATGGTCAGCTGGCAATAGCCTTTTCCTCAATAAACCTTGCAATACTGACCTCACCGTTGGTCGATGAACCAGTTGCAACAAGAACAAATGTGACTAAAAAAGTAAAAAGGATTTTTTATTTTATTTTTCACATACATCAATATTAAAAAGCTTTAAATTTTGATTATACTATAAAATATTATTCGATCACATGTAATTAAGTCAAACAAGTGTTTCCGATGTAATTTAAAAAATAGGTACCATTTTATTTTGTCCTAAGATATAAAATGTATTACTTTTCTGCATGAGTTGCACGATTTAGATGATTCTTAGCTTTTTTATTGTTAAATACATTTTTATGTAAATCACTTGGAGTACTTACACAACAGCAAGCTGTAACTGTTATTTGAATAGTGTTTCTACCGGGTTGACATACTTCCTTCAGATACAACGGCTTGTGAGAGGTTTTGTTCTCACCCCTGTCAATACAAAGGGGTGTCGCATTCACAGACACCTGTACAGAAGCTGGCCAGTTTGTATTCATTTGTCTGTCCTCATGGTGAAAACACTTCAGCTGCAGTTCCAGATCGTTTCTGTACATCAATGTTTGGTGCACGGATTGCTTAAGTTGAAAAACATGGTTGCTAACAGCCAAGTTGTGCTCGAGGCGGAAAGGAGATAAGATGATGCCATCACGAACAGGGAAGGTAAGGCGCAGTTCATCTTCTTCTGAAAAAAAAATGTACATTAAAATAGGCAAGAAA
The DNA here is from genome assembly GCA_030067965.1 of Latrodectus elegans. NCBI lineage: Eukaryota > Metazoa > Arthropoda > Arachnida > Araneae > Theridiidae > Latrodectus > Latrodectus elegans. Next base: position 60,491,955 of record CM057815.1, read on the forward strand.
TTTTGTTGTACTGAAATATTAAGGCATCAAGAAAAAGTAACAAAAAACAGTCTCATATCATTCCAAAATTTTTCATGAACACAGAGGTTTTAAATTAAATGAAAAATATCTTTCTTATAATTACATTTATCACTTTTTTTTTTTTTTTTTGAAGTAAGTCTTGTCATACTAAACTAGATTTTAAGCAAAAAAATTATAATAATTGTAGAAAAAGAAAATCATGGTAGCAATAAGAAACTACACTTTATAATTTGAAAATAACCATAAAAATTTAAAAAGTACTAAAATAAATATACTAAATTACATAATATATATATATATATATATATATATATATATATATATATATATATATATATATATATATATATTACTTACTTGCAGCATGTGGAGCTAAAGATGGACCCTTTAATTCTGGAAATGTAGGTTTCAGATCAGGATTAGGTGACATATAGGCAGGTGTTAAAGGGGGAGTTGGGTTTCCAGGAATAGGAGATTGCTGATAACTCATATTTCGCTGCATAAAAAAATCATTTTTTTAAACAAAGTTCAAACCTTAATATAATTACACATTGTTAAAAAATATTTTATATCAATTTTGCTATTTTTAATATAAAAAGTTCTGAATGCAATTGATAGATACTAAATAAATATTAATCTCAAGAACAAATTTTACAAAAAAAAATTTGTGAATCTGATTAATTTTTGTTATGTTGCAATGAAAATTAATTCAAATGGAGGTAAATATAAATGACTCAATATAATTGGAAATAATGAAATACAGAACTTTAAAGCAAAATTAAATATTCTGAATGTTTATAACAAATAGATGAAACAATTGTTATAATGAATTATTAATTACTAAGACACTTTTGAATGGATTTTGAGAAATTTTCTTTAATAATTAATCCTTTTTTAGGGGTTATGCATTTACACATCTACAAAATTAACATATGTTATTTTTTGTTGAAAAGGCAGAACAATATATTACAAAGCAAAAATTATTGCATATCTGTATTTATCACATTATTTACAAATATTATTTTAGTATTTTATTAAAAGAGATCTTCAAACAAATATAAAAAGCTAATAAAAACAATTACTTTTACAAATACTTAAAAATTAAATCATTTTGATAAGAAAAAAAGTGAGAGAGAAAGTTTTCACAGAAGTTATCGAAAATCTAAATTTTCAGCAACATAATACAATATTAATAACATAAAATTATTAATACTGCATGAAAATTATATTGAAGCATTTTCTTCCATTTTTATTTATACATTCATTGTTTAAAAAAATCATGATTTTCTGTGATATTCTTTATGTAATGTTTATAAATTTCATGTGATAATAATTTTATAGGATTGAAAAAAATTTTTAATCAAAGATCTGAAAATGCATGCTCTTCAGATGTGAGGATATTAAAATACTCAAGTACAAGTACTAGAAATTGCTAAATTTTTTTTGATTTAAATTAATCCTATTAAAAATAGACAATCAAAACAAATGGACTCACTTGCATATTTTGCATATTTTGTTGATTATACTGTGGAGCACCATATTGCTGATCATAGGCTGGTGCTTGATGAGGAGATGTTCCATTCATTTGATTTTGGTGGTAATATTGACCTCCCTGATTAACATAAGGATTTGCCTGTGGCCTTATTGAGGGTCTCATCTGTTGTTGTGCGAGGTAGTTTGGAGTACCAATTCCTGACTGTTGTACACTAGGATACTGCTGCTGTTTGGCAAATTGATTCGTAGGTCCAACAGGATACTGCAGATTAAAATTCTGATTTAAAACATATACATGTAAAAATATTTTTAGTTTTAAAAAAAAAAACTTAATTTTAAATTAATAACAAAATTTTAAATTAATTTGATATAAACATTTTACCTGATTTGCACTGAAACCATGCTGGGGGGCACCTGCCCCATAATGTTGCATGCTTGGGTTATATTGCTGCACCATCGGATTGTACTGTGTCGGCCTCTTCTGAGCCATATGTTGTTGTGGTGTAGGATATGGTGCCACTCTATTCCTAGTTTGAGGCATCATGCCTGGAGAGCTACCACCATACATAGGACCGTGTGTAGGCTGCACAGTACTACCAACACCTGTCATGGTTTTGTTCATAGCACTTGAGTTCATACCCATGGGACCATTCATTGTCATTGGGGACATGGAATTTGGCATATTCATCATCGCACTGTTCATGTGATTCATATTGTTCAATGAATTGTTCATTGGGTTACCCATAGTCCCACTCATCCCATTGTTCATTGGTTGATTAGCTGGCATACGCTGATGGCTTGGCATATAGCTACCTTGGTACGGAGAATTTTGCATAGCTGGAACCTAAAAAAGGAAAAATCTTTCAAGTTTTTCTGTTTAGTAAAATGTTATTCATAAACTTTTTTTTATATATATATCTGCAATAAATGTTGCACAATGTTTATCTGTTATGTATAGTTCCCTTAAAACTTTTAAGCAACATTCACTGTCCAACTCCCTGAATTCAACACAAGCAGAGTAAATAAAAAAACATAATCTATTTTGGGGAAATTTATGCTAAATAATTAATAATTCAAAATTATTAAGGAAGAGATTAAAATATTTAAATTTTAAATAATAAATTAAATTCTTTAAATTACACTTACTGTTGAATTTTTAAACTACTTCACTGTTCAGCACTACTGCTGAACAATCCAAGTCATAAATAATTCAAGTTATACACATTTCAGAGTACAAAATAAAGTGTTTTTAAATTATTGTAAGTTTTGCATTTGTATGTACAATTTTATTAGAAATCAGTGTACTGCAATATTATTAGTAAGTAATAATGGGAAATTTCATAATTCTTTCATTATAATTTAAAACAAAAATTCTCAGGCTATTATGTATTTAAAACAAAATATGTCATATTTTAAACATAACTATTTGAATAAAATTTACTGTAACACAAAAAACCTTGCTTCTTTCAGAATATATTTACATGACTAAAATAAACTATCCATATTACTGAAAAGTGCTCCAAAAGAAAAACTTACAGTGTTGTGCAATGGATTTATACGCAGGTGCCCGCCACTCACCTGTCCATACTGATTGTTAACATTGGGGCCGGTTCTTTCCTGAAGCGCCACAACACTAGCAGTTGCGGTGGCGGTAGCAGTTGCAGCCGCTGCCACAACAGCAGTGTTCAGAGATGCCTGGAACTCATTTCCAGTTGTATGACCAGCATTTGGCATTGAGCCTGGCATGCCACCCGACATCTGAGGATTGGGAGCATAACTGCAAAATATATAAAATATCACGTTAAATGCAAAACTACACTAAAAATATGAATTCTCAAAAATAAACAAATACTGGTTGGAAATTACAAAATATTAAATTATAGTAAAATATTTTTAAACTAAGACTATACATTTAAAATATTTTATTTAATAATAAATAGTAATTTTGAAAATATTTAACAGAAAGATTTATACAATAATAAAGCTATCTAAAAATAAAAAATTGAAGCGATATTTTAAAGGCTCATTTAAACTTTTTTTTGCACTCTTATGAACAATCTTAGATATCTAGAGGCCATTTTGCATAGCCCAAAATATCAGTCGCCAATTACAATTTGTTGTTCGGTACCATTAGAAAATATAAATCAACATTTTTGTTTCTAAAGTATATAATTTATAGGAAAATTCATACCTAGAGAAACAGAACATGATTATGAGCAATGAATTTTTCAAAAATTGAGGTTATAAAAATATAAGTATGCTTAATACTAGATTTTTTATTAAACTTTATTTACTTATTTGTCCACTAAAATATTCCCTCAAATTTCTTTGCATTTAATGGTATATAATTTCGATGTAAAAATTGTTTATGTTATGTATGCAGTCAAGCAAGATTATGTAAGTTCTAATTTTAACAAACACACAAATGTTATAAATTATAGATATCAAGGGGAAAATGACATACAATGTAATAATTATATAAAATATTCCCCCCCCTAACATGTTTATAGCAAACATGCTTTTAGGAAAAAGAGTCAACAATAAATTGAAAAATAAAAATGAAACCAACATCTATTTTCAGCTACTTCGTATTCCTTTTGAGTTTATGATTTTTGTAATAAAATGTAGATAATTTCACAATCCATATAATTGTTTTGAATAAAAATATTCATGAAGAAGTATTTTTGTCACAATGTATTTTGTATTAATTGCTTGTGTGTATTAAAAATATTTGTAAGAACAATTTGAAAAATGACAGAAATCTTGATTGTGTGTGCCTTGATTTAAATGAAAGAAAATTTGAATTTTATTAAAATGAAATTGATTGTATATGTGGAATGCTAAATATTAAAAAATCATTTAAAACTGCTCACAATTCAAATATTCTTTACCAAATCAAATTTTCATTGCTATTTTTTTTTTTTTTACCATGTTTATCACTATATGTTATTTAGTGTACTTCACATTTTTCATTATAAATATCTCAATATCTTTTCTATTTTTATCATTAAAGCATCATTAACACACACAGAGAAATAGTTTAATTTTTTAATGTACACATTTAATGTTTTAACTTCATTTTACATCTGAAAATACACCTTCAAAAGACCTTGGTTTTGACAGATTTAATTTACTTTGTTTAGCATAAAATTACAACAAAACACAAGAATAAGTTTTGTTTTATTTATTAATTTTTTATATGCATGTATGTGTTGGCTTTACATTGAGTAGAAAATGAAATTCTACATATTGCATTAATCATGGTCAAATCCTTCAATAATTTCAACACAAGTGGCACAATAAGTAAACAAAAAAGTAGCCGTTAAAAATAAAAAAACAAAAAGACATAATCTAAAATCAAGCTCCATCGCATTCAATGATCGTTGTTACCGCAACAATTTTTCTTTACTTAAAACATCTACTAAACATAAAGTAAAATAAAGACAGCAAGTGCGCCTGCAACAGCTCAAACGTAAAAAATATGCAGACTGGATTTCAAAAACGGAATATAAAAGTGCACCTCTGGAGTAAGAAATCGGACGAAAACAGTGGGAGCTCTCATTCCGCCTAAAGACGTAAACAACAAGAAAGGCTACGGAAAAGTTACAACACATGCTTTACTTCATCTCCAGTCGCCCCGTCTAGACTGTTTCTCCATGCATAAGAAGACGCGCCACGCTTGCCAGAAAACACGATCTGATCAGGGAAAATACACTAATTGCACCCGATAAGTTTTGATTGATTACTCGAATTCAATTCCTTCAATTCGGTGGGGGGGGGGGAGAAATTATGCAAACGATTTATAAGATTAAAATATGAGATATGACAGTCGTCAATTTTATTGTCATTCCTTTGTTGAGTATCGTTTGCAAATATTTAAATAACAAAAAATGTTCGAATAATTGGAGCTTTAAATTCTAATAAATATAGCGATCAATATAATCAAACTAAAAGCAAAAACTAGAATTAAAATTAGGTTGATTATATCTGATTCGAACACAAAATTCGCAAAAGAATACAATGAGACTCGTAAAAGTAAGATTTTACTAACTGACATTAATATTTTTAAGACCTCAAGGTAGAGTTTTGGAAATGACTCATTATTCTGCAAAAATAAGAAAACTAAATTCAACAGTTAAATTTGGCCAATTAGATAGCATAAGAAGAAACTAAATCGTTTTTAAACAGTTGAATCCGAGTAAAATGAATTCCAAAATATTGATTCGATTTTGAAATTTATAGCATAACTTTAAAATACCGTATGATTTTTTGTAAACAGGGCTGGTTAACACGACAAGTTATACGAGAATATTTTCAAGCAAGGAACATTTAATTAAAAGAAATTTGCAAATTTAAAAGGAGATAACACACGAAAAAAATTAATGAAATATCAAAAGAATTTAATTTTTGAGACACATCGCCTATGAGAATCAATACTTAAAACAAGTAATTCGAATGCAATTGCATCACATGATAAAAATTTCTATTGATTTTAATTGCAAAAAATTTTACAACTTGTTCAGTTACAAAATTCATAAAACTCGTGGAAAAATCCAGTAATCAGAAGAAAGTCTTGTCTAAAAACTAAAAACTTCCTAAAAATTCAATAAAATAATCAAAAACTTTCGCTACCAACAATTCACTCTTAGAAACAATATAATCAACATTAATTTAAAATTTACCAGCGGTAGCAGATCCAATGACGAATCAAAAACCACCAATTAACAATGATAAAGTACAAACGTCATCAACATCGAAACGGACGTGCGTTAATTCAGGGACATTACAGTAGAATCCATAATTGACAAAACACAAAACGGATCTGTCTCGAGTCAACACTGACTACGAAACGCCACAAGTACCATTTAGCCGAACAACGAGAAGTCACTTATTTCCGCAGAAATATCGCAAACCATTTACGCAAGCCTGCGATTATAAGAGTGATTAATTAACAATCATTTTTCAAAGATAGGCTACTAGTAAATAGCCAAAGATGAGATATTGCTATGAACTAAAAAATTTAAAAACTATAAATCTGAAAGTTATAATAAGAAATTTTGAACACACAATACACTTTTTATTAGAATTTAGTTAGTTTTTAATAAAATAATACAGTTGAGAGGAAGATTTTATTTTTTATTATGTATAAGACACCGTTCAAATAAATTTTGATATTGTATATTTTGACACACATGTATTTTAAAAAATATTTTTTTAGGATTATATATTTTTTTTATTCCTTTGTAAATATATAACAGGAAAGCAGAAAATTCCTATGTGTGTGGGGGGGAAGAGCATTTATGCTCATTTCTTAGAATCAATATTAATACTTTAATAAGGAGATTAAAATCTTTGTAAGTCCTTAGGAGTTCAACATGGTTTAGGGATTTACTTTACTCTTTATACAAATTATCTTATTATTTTATTTTTTGTGCACACGAGCAAAGTGGTTTGAAACAGGACTGAACTCCATATTGGAAAGCGATATGTTCAATTCTTATAACTGTTGAACAACTAAAGATGATTGTTCCACAGAGCAAACTACTGAATGGTTATCGCTCTAGTCTTCGGTCCAACAATTCGTGGGTTCGAGCCCCACCTAGGACATGGATAAAAGATGGTTCGGAATTCCCATTAAACTGTAAATTTTGATTTAATTAGTGTTCGCGTGCAAATGCTGGCCGATAAGTGACAAACTAAAGCAAGATGTCAGTTGCATTTCCGGTATTTATACGAATGTGAGTGCATGAGAGTTTTCATGGATTACTCGATATGGATACTGCACTTTACCGAAATTCCTCTAAAATACGAAACAGGAAGGCTACTAAAACTTTTTGCAACAAATTTCACCTGATTTATTAAGTGATGTCCAACCTCATTAGGATCATGACTTTTAATTTGCTTGTGGAATTTTCGTTTTCCATTAAGTAGAACATTTAAATGTACTCGCAAAAAAAATCTGAATTTTTTCCTTTGATCAAAATTTCTTAAGCCTTTATTTAATTCAATATATTTTTAATAAGAGGTATATTTATTACAAAGTGTTAATAGCTACATGAAATAATACCGCTGCAGAGCAACAATTAATGTTTACAAATTTCTAAAGACTAAGATAAGGATTCGCAAATTTTGGAAAATATCGTTCAATTATTGTAAACCTACTAGTAATCAATATCTTTGAGATAATTTTTACTTACAACTGAACTCACAAATAATACCTCTTATTTTCGAAAATTTAAAAAAAATAAAAAACCCAGCAAGAAATATAAGTAAGACTAAATGAAAAACGATTACTAAACTTTAATTACCTCGAAACGACAAAAAATCACTTATACAAATTCTTATGTCAATGAAAAATAAAATGAATAATCACAAATCAAGGAAAATATCAACAGAGCAAAATTCGAACATGAGCAGCCTTTGATAATATTGTTGCAACACATACAATGGAAAATCTCCGCATTTGTTACGCTTTCGCTATTTGCAACCCCAAAACAAGACGGTCTTGTTTGGATAATTGAATTCACTCTGAAGCTGACAGGGAATAGCTTAAAGACAGGCGAATAAAACAGGCTCAGGTGACTGAGATAAGCGTGGAAAATGAGACTTGACAGCGTATCACAGTTTGCAAGGTGAAGAATTAAAAATGGGTGAAACTGAGGAATTCAGTGACCAAATTGTTATGTAATCGCTTCACAAATAAAGCGAATATTTTTTTAGCAATCTTCAGTAGAAGAAAGCAATAAAAAAGTAATTGTTTTACAAAATTTTCCGTTTGAGATTTTTTTCCCCCCCATTCTGAGAACATTTTTGTTCAATAACAAAATATGTCTGCCACAAAATTAAATAATATCTATTGTAAATATAATTTTTAAACAATGCCATAGAATAGTTTTTTTATTGTAAAAAATTCATCTTAATCCTTACAAGTTAAAGAATAAAAGAGAATGAATGGGCTATATGTATACAAATAAAATTGTTTCATAGTTGTTGCATTCCAAAAAAAATTCAAATATAATGAATTAAATGAAAAAGAAAATAACTATTAAAAAAATCACAAGTTTAATTACAATACATCATAAGATGTACGACAGAAATTTTCAGAAAATATTAATCAATGATTTGTTAATAAATGCACTAAATCTGAAAGTAGATACGAAACTACATTTTTTAAGTTACAGTTTATTTATTTTATGCATTTTAGCCTTCAACATCAAAGCCGTTTAGAGAAAAATTATGCATTCAAAGAGAATTGTGTAAGAAAAGTTAATTTAACTGAGAAAATCCAAGACTGCGGATGTTTCGTAGACAATGACATCAAAAGACGCTCACGCCGTACACAGCCTTGATTATCTTCCTGTTCCCATAAAAATTTTCAAGGAAGAGGACATATTTTCATTTAAATTTTTGATTCAGTTCGTTTAACATCTTCATGTATAAAGAGTTTAAGCAATGATATAGCTCAGTAGAAACATATTTTCCAATGGTCAAATATCCAGACAACTTCTAACATTTTTTTTTTTTTTTTGTTTAAGCATCGTTCTGTTAAAATTAACCAAAAGCAAACAATATTTAAAGTTAACAGTAAAATGATAAATGGTTATTTACGTTAAAGTTAAAATTTCATAATCAATAATTTAAAGTTTTTATTTTAAAAAAATCCAATAAATTACCAAGTAATGATAGTTTTTACATATATTTACGCTATTACACATTTAACAGCAAGAAAAAATACCATTATGTTTTTGGTGATTTAAAAAAAATAGAAAATTCAAATTTAAACAAATGGCAAATGACAACATTGTCTAACGACGAATATTTTATCAATCCTTTATATTGTTCGATCCCTCTTAGAAAATTTAAATAAAATATAATAAGTATTTTTTTTAAATAAGCTAAAGAGATTTTTTTTAATGTAGGATTTTAGTAGAAGTCGGAAATTATGACATCATGGATGAAGGAAGGAACTAAGATGTCTCTAAATATTGATCACCATTTTTCCCACGCGGAACTATAGCCGATTAATTAATGCTTAAAATAAACGAATTCATACTTATATTTCCTGATATCACCCAACAAAACAGTAGCAACCAGACAAAGAACAAGGAAAGAAAAAAAAATCGAAAAACAGAGCATAAAAGACCGAAATAAGAAATGCCAATAAAGAAACTGGGGCAGTGACATGGAAGAGTTTGAAGACTAATTCCAATACGAGTTCAAAGAAACAGAATAATTGGAAAGCACATATTTTATTTAATTTAGTTTTACATTTTATTTTATTTATATATTTACAGGGATAAACTATGGGTGGAAGATACAACCAATAGAATATTGATGTAGAACATCAATATTCTATTGGTTGTTAAACAAGAAATTACATCTCATATATATATCTAAAGAAAAGTATTAAACTTTAGAATTTTAAAAATTAATGTCACCCTTTTGATATTAATCATAGACGACTAATAAATATCTTTTTTTTTAATTTTCATTGAAAAATTTAAAAAATTTTTTAATTTGCCAGTCTATAAAAAAAAGTAAAAATAGTTTTTAAGACGTAAAACACTGAGAATAATAATAATAAATTATTCAAGTAGCTCCAATATAAACAATTTTCTACTTATTAAGAAAATTTTGAAATATAAAAAATTCCAAACAATAATAAAAAAACCTATGAACTAAATTATTTCGTTTACAAGTGAGATTTGCTTACAGATGTAAATAACATTTTTGATTTATCCTTTATTAAATAAAGAATACATAAATATAAGGTAATTATGAAACAATTATTTTGTGTAGTAAATACTTAACATCCGAGAAATTTATTTATTTTTTATTTTCTTAAAATAAAAAGTAATTTAAACGAATTTCAGTTTTCATATTTGACATAAATTTGTAACCTTTCCACTTTAAATTTCAAAATAATAAATACTTTTCTACTTAAAAATAATTTATATTTTAATTACTTATCTATTAGTAATGTTTTAATCTAAATTTAAACAAAAGCGATATCGTTTTTTTCATAACCATTAAGGATTTAAAAAAAAAATAAAAAGGCGACAAGTTTAAAATTCATCATGAATTCTTAAAAATTAATGAGAAACTCGAAATAACGCAAATTTAAACAATGTTTAAGTTTTTGTAAATATTTTTTTTTTAGACAGAAGCATAAATTTAGAACAATCCATGCGTTTATCGCGACGAATTCCCTAATGGTTTAATTAATCTAAATAGGTATTGGAAGATCCAAAAGGTATGCGGTATCACAAGGAACGATAAGGTAAAAATAAGTTCACGATAAGGAGGTAAATTACATTCGCACGTAAGTAACGCATGGCATCAGAGTTTGTCCTATATTTCCATCTCCTGACAAACCTGAAAACATGACGGCGACGCGCGGAATCGGGAAAGTCCCTCAATAAGGTTTCGAGTTCAGTAGAACGATATGGAAACAATAGAAAAAGGTTCATCTTGCCATGAAAAGAAATAAACAAGAGTAAACACAACACATTTACCTTTTCCCAACTACGGACTTTCATGTCACTGTTACAAATACGAATTTTGGATGATTTCATTCAAGCTGAGTGAGGTTTCCTTATTCATAAATTAAATAAGAGAGCCTAATTTTAGCGTTTTAAAAAAAATTTAGGTACCATGAAAAAAACTTGAAGAAATTCTAACTTATCTGAAATTACTCAAAGTTACTTTTAATAGAACTTCTGAGCTATCACAAAAAGTGTGTCCAAATGCAATTATAAATTTTTAAAAAGAATCAAAAACTTAACGAAAATCTTTATTTTAAAATAAAATTTTATTCCAAAAATTAGGAAATGAATTGCTTATTTGAATTGCATTCATTAACTTAATCCAAAATATACATTCTCTTATAAAATCTTTATAATTATTTATTTATAGTTATTTGATTAACAATAATAAAATGAGTTATATACTCAAAAAAACTAGATAAATAATAAATCTTTAAACTGCGTGACAGAACTATGAAAACTTGAAAATAACTTGCTCAGAAATTTTGTATGGAATATAACCGTAACTATATTTCCGGTTAATCCGGAAAATTTAACATCATCGTAAAAGTCTGCGATCAAAAATTATTGAAGCAAATAATTCAACCTTTTTTTTTTAAATATTTTTACGATTTCGCATTAATTAAAAACTATATACTCTTAGTTTTAAACGCAACTAAAAAACGTGTCATCAAATGATTTATCATTTTGTGTGAACCATCAATTGATCAATATCTGTAAATCTACATCGCATTATATCTACAGATTTGAGCTCTTGACAATAACCTATCTTTGGGAGTTATGTGTAAGGTATTTTAGTAAATAAATTAGTCTATAATCATCTCTGGATCAAATTTAAAATTACATTAAATCAATTATTAAATCGAAAGAAATATATAAACTGAAACAAATTTATTAGAAGAAAATGAAGTAATTAACTCTATAATCAGAATAAATGGAATTTGTTTTCCTTTACTAACATCAATGCTGACCCCACTAATTTAACATTTCAAAATCTTCGTTGCTTTCGCTAAATTTTCATTACTCAGTATTAAGGAAGACAATGACTGAATTCAACGTAAGTCCGCAAATAACGCATGAATTGCTATAAAAAAGATTTGATAATCATGCATACGTCACACATCAGAAAAGAATTTGAAAAAAAAAAACTTTCTGTGGCTATTGACGCAGCAGCCGAACAACACAACGTTTCCATTTTATTTTTAAAACTGAGACTCGGTCTACTTACTGTGTCGCATGCGCACACATTTTTCGATGAAAAGAGTGATGCGTTTATCCATTTATTTCATTAATCAAAAAAAAAAAAAAAGTCGACGCGCTAACTGCTGAAATGAAATTGGTCAATACGATCATAATATCATTTACAGCATTCTTCGGCCTAATTATTCAAAATTTGTATTTTCAACATCAAAAAGACATAAGAAAGTTAAATTTTAAAAAAAAATGGGACTCACCCATTATATCCTGGACCATTCTGCCTGGCATTCATGACAGAGGGCGGATAGGATTTGGGCGTCATGGCTCCAGGGTAAGTACTTTGCTGGACTCCAGTAGAATATGGTGTTTGCGCCATCGTAGTGCTTGCATTTCCATACGAATTGTGTGACATGGGCCCGCTCTGGGTACTAGTGGTGACGCCCCACACCGTTGTCACCACGGAGAGCTGCTGCTGTTGTGGGCCCTGCGCAGGAGGGGCCCCCTGCCCCGGTGCCTGTTGCCATCCCATTGTGGATGCCATTGGCGCCATTGAGGAGTCACTGAAACAAGTATAGCTACAAATTTAAAAAAGCGAATATTAATTACAGTCTGCACCTCTTTTAAGAATATGAGTTAGTAGGAGTTAGTAGAAGCCAGTTTGCAAAAAGGATTGTTCATATTCACTCACTATCCGCAATAACAACGCTTGCAAAAACTCAAAATTATTACCATATTTTTCTATAAGATGAAAAAAAAAAGTTTTTTATATAAGAAATGGGTGATATAAAATCAAAATATTTTATGAAAGTTGTCAAAATTTCTCTCAGAAGGTTAAAATCACAATAATTTTACTTATAATAAAAATTTCATAAAATTAATAATTGTTTCTAGTTTATGGTTAAACTATTTTGTCTGCAGATAACTACGCGTCGCATTTGTCGGGTAAATTAAAGGATTACATTAAAACTAATTTTCCTTACGCTCACAAGAACATGACAGAATCATTATTTAAAGTAGAAACAACATATTTTATTTAGTTTTTTCACCGCATATAAATAATAATTTACAAATAAGATTTTTAAAAAAAAAAAAAAAAAAAGATTTTGTATCAATGAAATTTTAAGATGGGTTCTCAGAAATGGCTTTAATATTTATTCTCGGATGATTGAAAAAAAAATCTCTATTTGCAGATATTGATAAATAACGTCTTAGCAAACAATGAGGAAACTTTTAGAAAATTCAATTTATAGTTTTCAATATTATTAACAATAAAAAATATTTTCTTATGATTTATTTAATATTTTTATGAATTAATTCATTATAATTAACTTTTAATGGTTCTAAACATCGATATTTAGGAAATTAACTTGCCAAATGTTTTGTGAAACAAAGAACAATCCTCAATTGCAAAGTGCAGAAGGAAGGAAAATATTAGATCAGGTGCAGAAGATTATAAGTGCATTAATGTAATTTAACAGTACAAAAAAAAAAAAGAAAAAAAAAAAGAACATGCAGTATAAAATATTCAAAGTATTTTATAAAATAGTTTGTGTAATACATAATTTCTAATTGAATTATCATCTCTTTTGCAAAAAGTTAAGTTACAATTTTCATTTAATTTATAAAATAAAAGCAGGAAAGGTTCATAAATATATTTCTGCAAAAGAAAGAAAAATAATGATATTTGTGGTGATCAAAAATATTATTCGCCAATAAGAAAAATAATACGTGTAATATACTAAAAATTGATTTTAAATATTTTCTCAGCAGTCAAAATTATTTGATTACAGCTTTATGCATTGTCGCATATTTCATTCAGAATGTGTTGTGTAATCATCTATTCATAATAGGGTTCAATTGTCGGTCGGCCCCTCCCCTTTCCGTCCCCAGATTCGCACACACACATACCGCCTGATTCACTTCAATTCTAACTCATCCCCTCCTCTCCTTCCCCCACACTCCAGGTCACTGAATCTGGCATGCGGCCAGGGCGCTAGTTTCAAAAACCACCCTCCAACATTACATCACACACACACTACTTAGGATTTTTCATTTTAGTTATTTCACTTGTTTCTTTTTATTTTTTTCAATTGCATTCTCCAACTTCACAAAACCAGTTTTGCGTCTTGGCTCGCGAGCGCGAAAGGTTTATTTTAGTTTTTTTATTATTATTATTTCGTTTATCGTTTTTTTTCCCTTCCTATCTCCATTCTTTTTGCTTCTTCCCAATTCCCATTTCTTTAAGAGACCGATGCCTGTCTTATTTCTCAGTTTCTTATAAACACACCTTTGTATTGTAATGTTTGAGAGATTTGGTTCGTGGCGTGGTATTAAGGTCATTTAGAGCGGTCAGGCTGATTATATATAAACTCCTTTTCTATAACAGATATTTATAGTGAACACTTTTTTTTTTATTAAACACCTATGAGATTAAGTAACAAAAGTATTCAAAATTATATATAAAGATTTTTAAATCATTAAAAATTTAACTACTTAGAATTGTTTAAAGCATATTTATTTGATTTTTAATGAAAGTGTTGGAATTTCCTTATTTATTTTTATTAAAATAAACTAAGAAAATACACTTTCATAATATTTATAATTCTAAATATTTTAATGGTTTGTAACTGGGATCATTTGAAAGGATTTTTTCAATCACCCGTAAGGCAAACTTTCTGTGCAGCCACACACAAAATATTGAAAATTTTCCCCTAAAAAAATTTTTATTTAATAAAACTCAAAATATATATATTTTTAAGGGTAAATTTTTGGTTTCCATGTTGCAGGTCCAGTAATAGAGTATTACATGTTAAAATATTAAGATGTTTATATATTAATAAACATGTGGCTTATGTTTTAATTCTTACTCTATTAAACGTTTCAAAATGGCAATTTTAACTTTTAAAAATTATTACTATTTTATACGACGGCGTAAAATTTTTATTTAGTGAAAAATCTATAGGAAGTTATTTGATAAAATGTAGAGTTAATGGTAAAAAGTAAAAATTTATAGTTAAAATTCTTTATTATGACATAAAATTTCTTCCTTTTAAAATGTAAAACTTATAAAATTGCAAAATATTTAATTTAATGATATCATTTTTTTTCAAAAAATTAAACAACTTTTCAAATCACTTATAAATATTTTAAAAGGATTTTTGTTGATTTACTTAGCAACAAAAGTAGGTACCAAACTACAAAGATTTTGAAATGCAAACAAAAATGTATTTGTAATAAAAAAAATGTTATTCCCATACTTTACGTTTATTGTTCATGCAATTAATAAGTTTGAAATTAATTTACAATAAAATATGCTTTCAATTGCATTAAATATTTAGCAATACTTCATTAATTTTCTATACATTAAATAAAACTTATCTATTTATTTTACTAATATATTTAAAAAATTCAAATAACGTATTTTTTTAATGCTTTAAAATAAAGGAAAAATATATTTGTTATAAAATATTAAACTCTAAAAACCTTTTCTAAAAACTAGAAATACCATTTTAATCCATTATTAATATTATATTGGTGCAAACTTGCTGAAATTGTAAATCTGATTAAAGAGAGTTATTAAAAATCAGAAAATGTATGTTTCAAGACTACTTTTCAGTAATACCAATGATGAGATATGATCAATCCATAATTTATAAATGGTTTAAAAATATTCTCCACAAAGCTAATCAAAAAACAAATTTAGTTTGTCATTAGATTTAAAGAGGTTTGGAATGCTGTTCAATAGTCATTTTTTGCACACTGATGGGACCTAGAGTTTTAAAGGGAATTTTGAGCACATAGAACCAAAAACTGTTGCACCAAGGGCTGTAAAACCATTCAGCTCCCAGTTTGGTTCATTTTAGGTATATTCTGAAACCTAAATGCATTTACATTAATGCATATTGATATGTGAGTAAAACTTTTAAACTGTTGAATTATAAGCCAAAACATTTGATTTTTTGCACGCAAAGCCTAATGCCATGAAGTTTGCAGTTAAGTAAACTTCAAACCACTATAAGCCCCAGACAGATATTAAAGCCAAGTGAAACCAACTTGAGTGCACAAAATAAAAAAAAAGTCACAATTGTTAACACATTGCAACACATACATACTTAAATGTATACTTTGAATAATAATTCAAATCAGGATTTTTTAAAATAATATAGAAATGAATATAGCACATATTTTCTTCCCTGACAGTTTGAAGAATTAGAAAACTGTGAATAGATAAAAATAATAACAGTCATTTTTTTAATGTATATTTATTTATTTTTGTAATACACATGATTTGAATTAAAAGCTATATTTTTCCTAGATGATATTTGAAATCAGGATTAAAGAAACATTAATGTAATATTTTAAAGAAAAATTATCAAATATAAATTAAAAGGAAAATGAAAAGAATACAAAATGAACATTAAATTAAATATCAAATATAAGTTTGCCTTGAAATTTTATGTATCTTTATTCTTGAAAAGTCATTTTAAGTTTCTAAACTAATCATGAAAAGTTTTAAATAAAAAGCAATTGTAAGCTAACATTAAATAAATAATCAATATTTTAAAAACAGAAAATAAAAATTCAAGCAATACATGCATTGCTTTTTAACTAAATATGATACTTTAAATTTATCAAGTTTTGTAAATTTGAAAACATAATTTTTAGAAAGTAAAATGAAACCATGTTAATCATATTAAAAAGTTATAAAATGCATCGCAAAGTTCAAAAGGAATGAAAACAATTGTTTAATTCAAATACATTATGGAACATTTTCCCCTTTAAAAATTATCTTTCAAAGAAGTTAATAAACTCATTGTTTTTGAAAATATTTCTCACTCAAAAACAAAAGAAAAATTATAAATTGAACAATACATCAATAATTCATATAAAAGGTCGAAAAATATTTTCTAAATAAAAATATCAAAACTTATCAATAAATTCTTTCAAATTAAATAGAGCAAGACTGAAATATAAACACAACTATCTTTTAAAAGAGATCAGTGTTTTCAGGGACACTAGACATAAAGCCTTGAAATTTTAAGATTAAATTTGTAAGTACAAATAAATAAATTATTCTGAAGTTTTATTGTTAGAAATGACCATAAAAATAAAAAAAGGTATTTAAAAAATTAAAATAAAAAAGTAATTTACATATAAATATTTATAAATTTTAATGTTATCTAAAATAATTCATTAAAATCACATTTATCAAAAAATAGAATTTTTATTTAGATAATTTTAAAATTAATGTGTATTTATTAATTCTTAAAAAATAAATAATAAATTTTGAAATGTACTTCATATTAAATTGAAATAAAAAAAACAATATAATATTTATGAAGGTTTATTTTAATATTAATTTATATGAAAAATGTTATATTTCAAATGATAATTTAACACTTCTTTCTAACAAATTCTCAAGTTTATTCGGTTTAAAAGTAATTATTTATCACTTTTTATACACTCATTGAAAATATAAATGTAAACAAATGATAAAAAGTGTTATAAAGAGAGAGAGAGAGAGTTTCCAACATCTCTCACAACAGGTAAGAAATAATTTTAATTAAAAGCCCCATTCCAGTTCATCATTTAAATTGGAAAATATAACCCAAAAAATACGGCTCTATCTTAATGCACATAAAACAAAATTTACCGGTGTATAAATTCGCAACCAAGACTACAAATAAAAAAAATCCATAGCTATAATTGAAGGAAGAAAAAAATCGCTTAGTACCTTTACAAACAAGAGTGAAGTGACAACCAAAATCGATAAGGTGGAAAGTTTCACTTTCTCTACACTAGATGGCAGCAGGTGTACTGCATTTGAGCTCTAATCTAATGTGGTCTTGCATGGGAAAATTTTAAGATAGAGAATTTTTGCAATAAAGTGCAATAGAAAGGATCAAAACTTACTCATATTTCTCCATATTGCACGAACATGGATCCGAGAAGCACAGGCATAAGGAACTGTCCATATCATCTCTGCTCCTTTGCAGTGAACCGATCGCCATAGGCTATTAGAGACCGACTGACGACTGTGTTAACAGATCGAGCAGCCGCTCGACAAGTTAGCAGCCTCGCCAAACTTGGCTCCTGATCGCTATTTACCGTCAGCTCTAGTCTGAACAAACAGTTGGCGGGGGTTTTGCCTTTATGTGTCGGGATTATTCGCGTTGTATTCACTCATTTTCGTCGCCTAGTCAGTGGCCGTTTCACTTACTGTTGGGAAGAGAGGAAAAGGGTTGTTTGATTTTCGCGGAGTTTGTAAAGGAGTATTCATTGATAACTCTTTTAAGTGGTATTTGCAGGGATTAAGGGGGGTGGCACTCCTCGCCCAACTCTCACGGCCGTTCAACTTTGTTTATTTGGAAGATGCTTAACTTAAGGACACATTTGGTTTGGTAGAAATTTTCCCCACAAACAAAACATTTTAAAACAATGATTTGGACAAAGAAAAAAAATTTTTACATCTAATATTTTAAAAAGGCACGACAAGAGGAAAGAAAATTTTTAGTGTACATATCAGTCCTGTACTTTAATAAAAATTATTGTAGATTTATTAAATATAAAACAGATTAACAGAGAGAGATAATTGTTTATTTAAATTTGCTTGGTTTAATACTACATACATTTAATTCAGAAAAAAATTGTATATTTTAAAATTTTACTTTCAATTCGTGATAAAAGTATGATAACCTATGCACAAATATAACAATTTAAATAATTTTCCTTTAATTACATTTCGGAATCTGGTATTAAAATGTCACATAATTTAGTTATGTTCATTTGCAAACATTATCAACAATAAAGAGCTAAAAAAATCTCCTATATTTCTCATGTACAATTATTTTAGAATTATATATGAAAATTCAATAACTTACAAAGAAAGAATATTTAGGATTCAAATAACTTGGTAATAAAATAATAAGTTTTGTTTATATTATCAAACATCACATACGCCATCAAAATTAAATTATGCTTACTACTCTTTTGGAAAAAAGTATAAATAAGTTTATTTATATATAAAAGTAAATAAATAAAAAACAGTTATCATTCAAAGAATAATTTCATCCAAATTACTATTTATTTTTCTCTCGTGAAAAAAAAATTCCACACATTTAAATTATTAAACAATATTCGGCTGAAAATCGTATGCAATATTTTATAAATGAGCATTTAAGCCTAAAAATATTTTCACTTTAAAAATAATGTGTTCAATCTATTAAAATTACATTAACAACTTTATATATAACCTAAATGAATATTAAACTCATTTGTCATCAGATGTCCATAAAATGGTGAAATGGGAATTTATTTTTAACAACTTTTTTCAAAGATATGCTTAGAACAAAATGTTACGAAAACTATCAATAAACGGAATGACCAAATATATTTCAGCAATGTAGACTACTTTGAAATAATAAATTAAATTAAAACTAATATTTATACTGCTCAGTAGATATAACTGGTAATCTAACAGAAGAAGAAAAATATTAGACAGAACAATCATAAGATATCTATTTCGCCATTTTGTGTCGATAATTCTACACACGCGTACCTTTTATATGGTATTTTAACAAATAAAACAAAGTAAAATATATTTTATAAACTAACACTTGCTTACCTTTAGTTAGTTGATTTGCAGAATAAAAAGCAGACTCGAAAATAGTATAAACGCAAAAATATTTGGAAATTTCACATACTAGGTAGAAAACCACGTGAAATCTTATGTCTACACTATTACACTTGAACGAGTTTGGGTTCTTTTTTCAAAAGGTTGCATCTCACCCCTCAGCGGTGAAAATGGGCCGGGGAAAAAACATACGCCAATATAGGTTGATTTCGACCACGTGGAATGAAACATAGTGCACGAAAAATTATTGATACTTGTTAAAAAGAATTTAAATAACATTTTTATTCAATATTTAAAAAAAAATAAATAAATATCAACGATAAAAACACGAAAAAAATAAATAAATTATAACTTTTACAATTATTGATGGGAACATATACAAAATATGTATATTTATTAAAATTTGTATTCCTAAAAAAAATTCCGCGCGCTGTAAGAAATAAATATATTTTAAAATAATATTAAATGGAAAATTTATAATTTAGTTTTCAACGCGCTATTTTAAAACAATTTTTATAAGATTTGTGCTTATTTAAGATTTTGGTATAGTTATAAATACCCTATATTATTAATTCGTATGCTGAAGTTATTTGAAACATAATGGAATAATCCATTCTAAACACATTTTTAATTTGATCAATACTATTAATTTTGTAGTTAGTCTTTTTAAAGATTGATCCTTTTGTTGTTTGCAATAATTGTTTTTCTCGCAAGGAAAAGAATATTAATATACACGGAAGATAGAATTATATACTAGGTGATTATTTTTGTTTACAGAGAACAAATTTTAAAATTTTAAAGCTACACATTGCAGTTTCAATAAATAGTAAGAAAAATCATAACTGTTTCAATTCGCAAAATAAAGTATTTAAATTTCGCAAGGACAGCTTTTGCTCTAAAGCAAAAGTTCTGTAATTAATGTTAACTAAATAACAGAAAGTTCAATTGCTCTAAAAATAATTTTCAATATTAAAATAATTACATTTTAAATATTTTTATTAACTATTTTAAATAATTTTTATATTTAAATAATTAAATTCATAGTTTTAGCAAACGAGAAAAAACATTACTAGACTTAAATTTTCTTTTAAAAAAGTCCTCAAATAAATTTATACAAAAGTGTACGTGATAAAAACACGGAAAATATAAAGTGAAAAAAAGACTAAAAGAAATAAAAATTAAAAAATAATACATTAACTAATTAATTTCTCGTATTATACATAAGCAAGCATTTGTTCTTACCATTCAAATTTTTTTTTTAAATATAATTTTTTAGTTTCGTAATATATGAAAGATATTACAACAATACTAATGATAAAATATATTTAATGGTATAAAAATTATCAAAAAATTGAGATATAATTTTTTATCGAATTAATTTTTCTAATAATTGAAAAAGATTGAAAAAATGAGGAGGAATCGGTTTCCTTCGAATGCAATTTTTATAAAACTAGAAATTTAGAGTATCCCTAGATTTCGAATGTCAAAAATGTACAGCAGGTTACCAATAAAGTTCAGTTAACTGAAATTTTCTAATATAGAGCAAATATTTATTCTTAGTATATTAATAAAACATTTAATGTCGTTTTCTAAGATATTAATAGTTAATTAAAATTCACATAAGTACTTCGTTATTTTCTCCTCACAATTATAATAGAAATGGCACCAAATAGGGAACAATCAAATACTTTAGTTCCATTGATTCATTTGTTGAACCACGTAGATAATTTTTGCTCCCCGTACATGATATTGTGGTTTTTGATATTAGGTTGTGGAAATTGAACATTGAGCAATCTTGGCGAGAAGTCGGTGGAACTGTAAGTCTATACTAAAATCTAACATAAAACAACCCTTAAGCAGTCGTATTTATCTGTATATAAATGCAAATGAAAGAATCAATGCTGTATTCTGTATTGCAAAATAATCATGAAAAAAATTTGATATCAACAAGATAAAAAATATTTGATATCAAGAATTAGTTTGATATCAACAGAAAATTATAATTAAAAGATCAACAAGATTCGTTAAAAAACTAAACGATGGGTTATTGAAGATAATTTAATAATTTCATAACACTGCAATTGGAAACAATTTTTAGGAAAAATTTTAAATATATCGATATGATTTGTATTGTTAACCTGCAGAATGAAAATGCGAAAGGCTAATCACAATACGTCATCGGCAAGCAAAGATAATGAATTCACTAAACCCAAAAATATTTTTACTGAACATTAGCTCATGTTCAATAAAAACAATAAAAGTTTCTCCAGATCAAATTCAGCTTGTGGGAGACTTTGAAAAACACAACAGCAAAATCCTTGAAACTATTTCTTGCATTTGTATTGTATACTATTTCATATTGGAAAACTTTGCAAACTGATTCATAACTTAAAAACTAAGTTTACTTAAATAGTTCAACAATACCACATGAAAAAAACTTCAACAAAAAAAAACACTTATCAAAGAAACAACTAAACTTTACCGCTCTAATTGATGCAGGAGATACTAATAAAATGCCTTTATAAGACACCGGAGATTTTGAAACGTTAAATGATAGCATTCTCATACGAATTGTGCAATAGACCACTTCAAAACTCTTTTAGTTATTATTTAATCTTATACTCAGTGTCAAATACAAGATATCAAAATAGCTGCTTCTTTAGAAGGGTTAGAAAAGACAATTAATTTTTTTAGTAATATATTCAAAATTAAATTATCAAGAAAATTACCAAAATAGTTACTTTTTAGAAGTATTAAGTTTAAAATATTAACTATAAACATATTTTATATTAGCAGTCTTATAATTCCCAGCGTAGTAATCTGAACTATGATTACAATGCTAATAAATCGATGAATTAAAATTTTTCGACATTTTTTTTGGAGAATTACTAATTTAATTCAAAGATAATTTCATTAAAATTAAGCATCAAATTTTAAAAATAACATTTTGCATATGAAATAAACTAGAATACGAGAATTTCAGTAATAAAATGATAAAAAAAAAATGTGTTATATTAATATAATTCAATTAGGTAAACATCTTCTTTCAATAAGGAAATCATTCTGAAGCAATTTCGAATACCAAGGAAAATAATGCACGTTTACGACGACACAGGAAGGTCGGTCCACTACACCTGTAATCAAGATTAACTCTGGAAAATAGCCCTCCTTTCATAAATAAAAATCCTCCCCCGCACTTAATCCGGAGGTTATTAATTGATAAAATTGAAGCCTGGTCGAAAACCAGTTTCGCTTATCACTAGCGAGCGAGCCAATTAACCGTGAAGCACCCGGGGAGATCGAGAGATACAAGTTCCAGAAATTACAGGTGTTAATATTTAAATTTATGAGTTCGATACGAAAGAGAAAGTTGGCCACAGAGGACAGGTTCTCGCGCGATCTAGAGCTTGGTCGGTCACACGGAATTCCACTTTTTTTTCTTTTTTTTACCCTGTGTTAGAACTTTGGCGAACAATCGCCAAATGAGCTGACCCGAAATGCGAAAAAAATGACATATGAACAATAGTTTGTGAGCAATGATTTTATCATATAATGATTAATAATGGACACATTTTTAACATGTTCAGATTTTGGTTATAAAACCCAAAAATATTCAGAAATATAACTCATATAAAATCAACACCCAATGGATTTTTAAATCAAAATGAAAATTAGAGCTACATTTTAATATTGCAACTAGTTAAAATCCAAACACATTTACTAAATATTTTCGAATATATATTATTTTCCCCCAAGGGAAAAAATATTTACACAGATTTTATGCGTATTAAGTAATTATAATCTTATAATCTGAAAGACGTGATTAAATTTCAAACTATGAACGAATATTTGAGGTTGAAATGTTAAAGGATTTATAAAAGTCCCTTGTAAACCTGTTAAATTAATTCAGATCTTAAAAAAATTCAATTCATAAAATATTTCGCAATTTTGTTCATAATTTCAATATGAACCAACCATACGTTCATGGCAAATAATTTAATTGAATATTTGACACTTTTTCTATTACCACATCTGCGAAGAACTATAAGAAAGCATGTTTTGGCTAACTACAAGATTTAATTTCAAATCATAGACGCGCTGGAAAACATGCACCAATAGTTGGATATTTAAAAAAAAAAAAAAAAAAAAAAAAAAAAAAAATTCGGAACAAATTTTACTAAGTAATTTCTTGTTTTTTTTTTTTTTTTTTTTTTTTTTTTTTTTTAAAAAGCAGAGATACACATTTGCATTATTAATAAATATAATCATTCTTATGTACAGGTTTCTGGAGCTTCTTTACTTCTTTAAAAATTTAATTCGTTTAATTTTTAATAAATGCCTAAAAGTAAGAAAATTTTTAGAATTCGAAAATTATTTCATATATATAAATGAAGTTTTATTTAATTCATATAATAATCTATCAAAGCTTAAAGTTAACAAAGGTATACACCTGCTAAAGTCACGTGGGGGGTATGACCCTATGATTTTTTTTAATAATATACACATAACATCTTTACAGTTCCCTATCAATAGAAATTTGAAACCATAAATTTCATTATGATTATTGTTCTCGCTTTTTTTTGTATTTTTTATGTTTATTCATTATCGTAATGTATAAAGAATTTTTTATACCTACCAAACTCTTTTTTCGTATTCGATAGATACACAAAACTATCATGAATCAAAAATTCGGAAACATCATTATTTATTAATTGTGGTAAACAATAAGGAGAAGATATGTATAATTTACAAAGAAACTTGCACATTTCTTTAAAAACAACTATTTAAATTTAATTGCTAGTATTAAATACTGTAAAGTATTAGGTTAAGGTAAGTACTTTTAAAAGAATTTTCATCAATTGTTCATCACAGTTTTTAAACATATCTGAATCTGGTTCAAGATATTTTCTTACATAATATCCTTCTCATAATTTTGCTTCAAGATTAAAAATTTCCTTCAGTATATAGCAGTCTCATTTCATATAAATTCAACAGATTAATAAAGAGTTTATAAAATAAATGCTAAATTAACTTTGAGATAGATAAAATTAAAATATGATAACTATTATTTTATTTAGTTAAAGATGCATTTATACAACCAGGAAATATACCTAAACAGACCATTATTAATATCACTCACCTTTCCCTGTTGAGGCACATGGATTCCTTTCATTTATCTCCAGAGCATCTTCGGAAATTTTAATTCTGAACAAAAACGCGCAAAAGCGCGTTGCATCAGTCAATAAAAATAAACAAAACTTTTATCTTTATTAGCAATGACACTCACGCACTGAGATTATTAATAACAAGCCACAATTTAATCAATGCATCAATCGCGATCCTAATCACAGCAGTGTGGCCGAGCAACGGATCTCCTAAAGAGAAAAACTATTTAGGCAAAAAGAAAAAGGAACACAAAAAAGTTTGAAACACAGTCCAGGGTGGAAGCCGCCGAGTCAACAACACACACTCACCGCGAGCGAGGATCGACCTTGAATGGTTCCAAACCGGAACTCTCCAAACCGTCTCGCTTCAAAACCGCAGGCAGGGTCGCTCTTTGTCTCCATAGTTTAAGAGTTATCATAGTGTGGCGCCATCTACCGGCGGTATAAGATATTTTTCATCTTTATTCTAGTAGTTATTTTGTTTCGGGATTATTGGACGAGCAGAGCTCAGGTGAAGTAAGCAACCATGTTTTCGCGTAAAGGAGCCACTTCCTGCTTTTGTGATTTCTTTTGTTTCCTCTTAACCGCGGCGCGCGACTTAGTAATGGGATTTATCTCAGCCAGGGATAGGTTGGAATTTTTTTTTCTTTCTTTTCGTTCTTCCGTTCTCTTTCTTTAAGTAGAAATATTTTTTTTTTGTAGGTGGGTAATAAGTAAAGTTTTTATTAACGTTGAGGAGACTTTGCGAATTCATTTTAAATAAGCGCGTGTTTATAATTTTTTTTTCTCTCTCTTTTCCTTTACAGCTTATCCACAAACATTGAAATGAAATTATTTTCCGATTCCTCAATTTTGATCAATAAATGTTTTTGTAATTTCATGTTCGCTTTAATTACTCGTCTGAAATTCTAGAACTAATGAAATGTTGTGATTAAATAAATAAAAAAAGAATTTTTTTTTTAATCGTTTGCTATTTCGTATTCGCTTATAGATTCTGATTGCTCCAAAATTTCTCAAATACGAAAACTTTTTTCATCAATTAAAAAATGGTTAGATACATAATAATCAAGAAATATTTATTTGATCTAAAGATAAATGGCGTTTGAAAATTGAGCTACAAAAATGAATAATACGATTTGTAAGAGATAATAGTTCATACACAAATTCTGTTTTATCAATTCTGCGACTTATTCCAGCTTCCATGCGAAATTTATGAATAGCTTAAAACCAACGTAAACATATACCATATATATATATATATATATATATATATATATATATATACCATATTTATATACCATATTTATATATATATATATATATATATATATACCATATTTATATATATATATATATACCATATTTTTTCCATAAAACCCGCTTACTAAAGCTAGCATGTAGGAATTTGGAGGCAAAAGTTCATTTAATGTCCCCATAAAGATATCTGTTTCACCATTCGTTACTGTGTCTTGTTTATGGACACAGTATGAAATTAGTGGTTTATGATTATTATGCCAATTTGTCAGCGAACATGGTTGCTACGAGTTCGAACATAGAACGCGAATAGAAATTTTGAATAAATATTATTTAGTCTTCTAAGAGACTGAAACACATGTTTTAAAATTTGTTACAAATGATGCTAATAGATGGTATTGTAAGAAATATTAGAAATACAGAGGCCATCGATATTGTACAAAGTTTGGTTGTGTCGCTCAACGGTCATTTTATGCACACGAGACCATTTTATGACCAACGGTTCAAAGTGGATTCTGAACAACTACAAATATCCAAAACCCAAGATGAGAGTTGACCCACAGAACATTTGAACAACTGTATTGCGCGATGAGTACATTACGTGACAAGATTGAGGTAACTGCAAAGGCTTTTTATAAGTTATTATTTACATTTAAAAAAGCAATGAACTCTAACTCTAATATTGTTTTCTGAGACATCTATCAGTATGAATAACAACACACATGTATCAAAATTCGAATCATATAAAATAAGTTTGACGTGCCTTTTTAGATAATCGACCATATATTTACTTTTTTAGTGATTATAGTTTACATTATATTTAGATTCAAATTCATCGCTTCATTTTTAATTTTAATGCATATAATTCTTCACCGTATACTGTAAAATTATATAAATACAAATAAACTAACGGAAGATTGTTATAAAGTTATAAAGCATTTTAATATTCGCTGCACACAAATATCATATTTTAATATCCTACTTAGGAGAGCTTTTCCTACATACTGGGATGCATTCACGCGTCACAAAAGAGAAAACTTGAAAATTCCCAAGCAGACACCCAAAAGAAGTACAGCAAAAAACAAGAGTAATGCCCATCTGCGTTTAGTTAGGGTTGAATCCGTGATTTTCTGCACTGAAAAGCACATACACACATAAGTTTCTAGCCACAAGATTCAGGGCTGCTTAAGCCCTAAGGCTTGAGCGATTTGTAAAGCACTTAACGTGTTTACCGTTTTTACCGCAGAAATTACTTCCCGTGGAGGTTTTCATAGGTAGTAGATAGTTCATGTCCCATGGGTAAAAACCGTAAAAATTCCCAAGCACCCACACCAACAGACTTGCACGCAATAGCTCAACATTTATCTCCCATTGTGCAACACTGACAGAGCTCGAAAACGAGATATTTCATTTTGAGAAGTGCTGTGCTGTCACTGGTTGGTTAGGGCATTATTCCCATCGGAAGGTAGTGAGTAAGAACCACGATTTAAACGAAGATCTGGCGTATTTGTTAAAGAAGACTAGGAAATAGGTCGTGGTCGCAATGTCCTCCAAGTGAAATGATTCGGGAGTCTCTGAAGGAAGCAGTTGAAGTATTCGTGGGTCTTCTGCTTGGGCCCTGCTTCTAAATTATACAGCCTTACCTGGCTATTTCCATCTAACTGCAAAACTCAGTACTACGACTGAGGAAACATGCTGGTGCCAGTAACTACGCCGTACGAGCCCCATTAAATATTTAAAAATATTTTATGGAAAATTATTATATAAATAAAAACAAATTGATGTAATCAATTAAAAAATCCACAAGTGCTTTTATATACATCCCTGAAATTTTAAAGGGAAGGGAATGAATTAAATAGATTATTTCCTCAAGTATAAGTTTTGCGAGACTAACCAGCGTTTCAATTGTGAGAATTTCCTTTTATATTTCATTTCATTGAATTTATCTTTTCACCACAAAAAAAATTTCTCTCTCCCGCCAAGCATTCCGCAACAGACAGTGAACAGAATCTCCTCACCCCCTCCGAAAGAGAAGAACATAAATAGAGACCCGAATTTCTCGGAATCAGCCACAAAAACCGCATGCGGTTGTTGGATTACTTATTAACAGAAAACGAGAAAATGAACTTGGGCACGTTTGAAATGAAATGATCGAATATTTGGCGCCGACAATTCGAATGTATTGGAAAAGAGAGTCTTTGTGGAATGGAAAGCAACTCATCTATATTCGATTTACATTTCAAATTTCAATCGTCTGCTCCGTCGAATCATCCCAGATATAAATAGATACAACCGCACAAATATGGAACATTAGTGGAAGAATAGCCACACAGATTGTAGATGGCGAAAATTTATTAGAAATTAAAGCCGCATGAAAACTAATTTAAATTTTAAGGATAAAACAATTAAAATTTATTGTTGTGATCAAATGTTTTAAATTTATTAATATCCTCCAAAACAACTACGATTTTTTTAAAATTTTCTATAAAAGAAGCATAGAAAAACATCAAAATATAGTAAGTTTAGCAAATAATTAAAATAAAAACATTTACAATACTCTAATTTGGATCATTTGCGATTGGTCTTTAATAGGATGGTGGAAAAAGTCTATTATTATGTCTATTGAATCCTTACATTTTAAAAATAATACAAAATAAAAGTATATAAAATTCTTTTTTCTAGTTTTCTTAATATATCTATTAAATCTTTAAAAGCGGTTATTAGTATCATAATCACATTGCTGTGCTTATTATAGGGGAAAATGTGAAGACTTTAATTTTAAAAAAATTTGTTACAAAAAAAAAAAAAAAAAAATCCATGCAGAAATGTGTTTAGAAACACCTGTAGAAAATGTTTTAAAATTCAAATGTGAACTGTGATTTGGTTAATGATATTTTTTTAATGAATTTTCTAAAACAATTCTAAAAATGGAGTAATTTTGAAATAATTTAAAAAAAATCATTTAATTTAAAAGTGATTTTTTTATTTATTTCAAAGTTACACTATTTTTACAATTTTTAGAAACTTCCTTTAAGAAATATACATTTTTAAATTAAAAAAAAGTATTTTTTTAAAAAAAGTAATTTTAATTTTAAAAAATTATCTTATAATTTTTTAAATGCTGATAATCTATTCAAATAAGAACATTTTGCTATTAATGATAATGATTTCTAATATGAAACAATTTGATTTTCCTTAAAAATTTGGTATTTTTTTAACTCTTCACTAATGATACACTTTTGGTACACTTTTAACTCTGCAATTAATGATAATGATTTCTAGTATGAAACAATTTGATTTTCCTTAAAAATTTGGTATTTTTTAACTCTGCACACATGGGTAAAATAAAATATAATATCTATAAAACAAGTAATATGGGCTAAGGATTCAAACTCAGAACATGTGGGGGAAAACACACTTACACGAAAACAATACTTACATTGCAACCAACAACAAAGTTCTTCATTCATAAAAAAATAAACACTTACAAAGAAAGAAAAAAACTTGAAAATCCCTAAATTTACAGGAAAAAAAAAAAAAAAATTTCCAGAGGTAAACTTCGTAGTTAATAATTTAAAACATAAAATGCCTGCTTAAGAAGCAGCCAAGTCTTGAGTTATTTATTTAGTTCTTAAGGAACTAAATAATTAAAAATATAATCATCTAAAAACTATTCGAATCTTAATTCAACTACACACAGAACACCCCAAGAGAAGTAATAAAAACAAAACAAGTGTTGTGGACAAACAGAAAAAGAGAGCAAATTCTTGAGACATTTCAAATTTACTCTGGTTTCCATTATCCCTGGCCCAGGGAAGAGAAGCGGCAGACACACGTTCCTGTTTCTAAAAACAGATACCGAGTTCCGAAAGGGAAAAGTGTTAGGGGAAAATTCCGAAGATTTATGGGGACAAGGGGTCTATTTCTGTAGTCCGCAAGTGAGATTTTTCCCCTTTCGTCGGGGCCTTTTTTCAGTGGAATCCTTGTAATAATTGATCTTTTTTAGCACCTACTGAACGTTGAATCAATAACGGAGTTGTAACTGACGGGGCTGTTCTGACACGAGTGCGGGGAAAAGGGGCCGTCGAAAAAATTAGATTCGCATCCGGAGGTGGGAATACACAGTTCCCTATAATTTTTCGGAGAATAGTGACATAGAGTGCTTATCACCAATTAATTTATAAATGAAATGTTCTAAAAACGTGAGTTTCCCTCAATTAACTGTTGTAGCTCTTGAGAAAGGATTCACTTTTTCTAAATGACTTGATTGAAATAAAAGTAAATTAAATATTGGTATACAACTTAAATTAACAATGTAATTGATTGAAAAATGTATGATTTACTAATACAGAACTAAAATTAATTTCAAGTAAACCTCCATTAAATGAAATCACATAATTAAATACCACATTGCACAGAATTGCATAGAAGTGATATATAACTATCTATATTTTTACCATAATATAAACAGCAGAATTTAACTCCTGAATTTCAACTCTTTTAAAAAATGAGTCATATTTCGGTTAAAAATGAATTTAGTAAATGAGCGCAATCGTACGAAAATTTTATTACCATTAAATACCCATATAAGGAAGTTTATTTTGTGAAATACTTTTATCATGTGTATATACATATGTATACACATATATGAAGTTTGGTTTTCATATCATTAAATTATCAAAAATTAAAATTTTATTTAACACTAATAGAAAATAATTTAATCAATTTAAATTCATGTAAACGACAATCAACATAAATTTTTAATATCATTTGCAGTCTGCCATAAAGTCTGTAGAGAACAAATTTTCAGTTTAATCTTTTCACTGCAACATTGGCGTGCAGTTGAAGCCCAAAAACCGTACACCTGGATAAGTGAGAAATACGTGTGTTTAGCCGAAAGTTAGCCTCATAAACACCCTTGTTTACGAACAGAAAAACTAGGGTGAATACGGAGAAAAGGGAGAAGCAAGAGAAAAATAAGGGGGTGGAAAAGTGGGATTCTCCCCTGTATGGCAAGGGAAGAGACAAAAACGCAACTTTTCTCCCCTCCGCGTGGAGTTCTGTGCTTTCAAGGCTACGTCAGTCAGGGAGGGTGTGAGTCATTCGTACTATCCCCAACTCCTCACAGACAGACAGATACCATACCTAGTAAGGTTCACTATATTTGGCAAGAATTCGTCAGTTTTCAATAGTTAGGCGTCCTTAAGAATTAAATATTGAATTTAAGAGATTAATATTAAAATATAATAACAAATCTAAGATGAAATCTTTTACTTGCAAAAGATACCTCAATAAACTTGTGCCACAGTAACTCTATTTTTATTGATTCTTTATAAATATCATTAAAACATTATTAAATACATTCAAAGAAATTTGATATGTAACTTTTAAATGTCTTTAAAAAAAAAAAAGTTACAGTTAACCATATCGTAAAATATATGTATTACATATTTTAATATTCTTATAGTCTAAACAAAGTAAATAAACAAAAAACACTAAATGAATTGTTACTTAGTGAATTGACGTATGAAACAACAAGATGAATCAAATAATAAATTACGGAAAAATTTACAAACATAAATTTAATGTTAAATTCTGAGACGAAATCGAAATAGTTAAGAAGATCTTCCAATTAAGAAAAGTCTTTTAACAGTCCCCACGATGAATTCAAGAAGCAACGAAATTTAATTCGCCGAGAGAAAATGAAAAATCTGCATATCATACCATCCACCCAGTTACGATCTCAAAAGGCAGAGCCGAAAGAAGTATTCTATTATAATTTTAAATAAAAGTTTTTACCCAAAATCCTAGTAATGACACAGAGAGCAGAAAATGGAACTGGCAAGAAATTCGTTTGGAGGAGAACACATTCTCGACCCCATTAACTTCCTCATTTAGCAGACGAAAGGCGAGAGAGAATGCTTAATAAAAGGAGCGAAAGAACGAAGAGACGCTTCTTATTGATCGATTAAGCGAAAGACTTTTAACAAGACAATAAATAAATCGGTTTCAATTATGCTTCTTCCCCGCTAGGCTTAGTGTAACCTTAACTTGAGATTTAAGAATAATAAGAGAGTGGAGAAATGCGTTTAGGAAGAGCTGGGGAGGAAAGAAACAAAAAAAAAAAAAAAAAAAAAAAAAAAATGGGAATACTTGAAAATTCCTAAATTTTCTGTAAAAGAATTTCGCAGAAATTAACCGTAATGAAACAAATGTCTGCTTCCCGCTAAAATGAACAATGAATCAAAGTAACTAATGAAGCCTAATGGAATAAAACCGACATTTCTATTATTGTAGAGACGGGGAAGCATTGCTTAATAGAAATTATAATTTTAAGTTAGTTGGGCTTATTTAGTGGCTGAGTTGCCTTTTGTGGTATTTAAGAATGGCTTCTTCGTAATGAGTAGCTGTTGTTGGTGCTTATTCAAACAGCATTAAGTAATAATTTGATTTTGGTTCTGTTTGATAAATTAAATTATTCGATTTCAACGAAGTTTTGGTTTTGTGAAAATATTTCAATTGAAACTGCACTCATAGCAGTTTTTCCCTTTCAACTAAATACGATATTAAAATACAAAGATTCAGGTCTTTGAATAATAAAAACAATTTACCTAATTTTAATGAGTAGTATTAGATCCAGATCACATAATTAGTTTCAATTAATAAGTAAATAAATAAATATACTTAACAATTTTTAATTGAAATTGACTTTCTAATCTAATTGACTAAATTATATATATATATATATATATATATATATATATATATATATATATATATATATATATATATATATATATATATATATATATATATATATAATTTAGTGGGAAAGTATATCATCATGTAAGTAAACATTTTACTTTTGAGTAGCAGTATTTATTACTAACGGAATCAATCTTCACTCAAAGAGAAAACTTAATCGAAAATTATTTTGCTATATAAATTTTTTAAATAAGAATAATTAAACATGTTAAAATATTTTTCTAAAAAATATGAAATTTTGCATCCAAAATTTTAAGAGAAAGTTCATTTGTAGCCAAATCTTTTTTTTACGATAAAAAAAAAAGAAAAATTAAGTTAATTAATTACTAAGTAAATGCTTTACTTAATATTTGAAACGATTTTCTTTAGTTATCCGAGAAAAAGTAAATCGAAGGAATTATGAACTTTTAAAATTCTAGTCATTTAAATAAAATTGAATGCTATGTTATGAAATCCTGAATAACAGAACAATAAACTGAAATATCTGTGATGTATTTGTAATAAAATATTGAAAATCTACAAAATAGTTGGAATCGAATTTCTAGTTAAAGTCACGTTACAGAATATGCGAAAAATATATAAAAAGAACTTTCCCGTTAAAAGATGTATTAATACATCTTATAATTGAAAAAAAAAAAAAAAAAACTTCTTTATGGATTATGTTCAAAAAGAAAATTTGTCAAACGGCGCGAAAACTAAAACGGTAAAGTCTAACGATCAAACCAACAACAGATTGGCAACCATAAAACCTAACCACCGCAAAACCAACTATCAATTTGTTTCGCGCAGCAAGAGCAGAAATGAATAAAAAAAATAATAAAAAAACACTACAAGGACTTCATATTTTTGTTCAAATAAACACAACAATCCAGAGTGAGAGGGGAAATTTTTTTGGCGACTTGTCAAGCAAGTTGGCGTGATTGTACCTCGGCAACCCAAGAGGAGTGCGGTGACCTATCAGTGTATATGTAGGGCTACCGTGGCATGACGACCCCGAAGTACTCATTTCTTTGTCTCTTCGATCCCCCTCTCCTCGGTGCTGTTTAATCCACCCACCCCTTTCGATTCTATGTGCTTTTTAGGGCGGTGACGAATTTATGGGTGAGGAAAGTGTTAAAAAAAAAAAAAACTTGCATTAACTAGAGAGTAAGTAGATGGAGCTGATTTGCAATGATTTTGAGAAAGCATGGGGTGATTAAAATCTGGAATGAACTCGTGGGAGTTTTCGAGGGAGGAATATGCGGAAATCATTTTAACTATTAGCATTTAAATAGTTTCCCGAATCTAAATGGTTTTACCAATCGACTTCGTAAATAATGCTATTGGTGGGTTTAGATATACCTTAATCATTTTTATCTAATATAGAATTCGTTCGACATATCTTATACTCTATTGAAATTTTATTTTGTTCTCATATTAAAAACAAACGCATATGTTTAACAATAATCGAAACAATAAATTGATATCATTATTGGATAAGAACATTTTCGTATCCTTTATTATTAGGGGCAAAAATAAAATATTCTTCATTTTGTTTCTGGAAATTATGTTTTTCTCCAAAGCTCTAGCAAGTATATATATATATATATATATATATATATATATATATATATATATATATATTTGTATGGGGGTCGACTATTCTTGAGAATACTTCGTTTATTTAAATAGTAGGTGAAAACACATTGTGACTAAAATTGTCATGGCACTAATAATCATACACAGATATAAAAATGATAAATCAGTTATTTTCATTAAATTAAAATATTACATAACTTAGAAAAAAAACTGCTAGTAAATTTGAGATAAGTTCAAAGGTGAATAAGGACTTGTGAAAAATAAATACATTTAAGTATTAGAAGGAAAACAAAAATTCCTACTGAAGATGAGAAAATTCTAAATTTTACTCTAAGAGGTAAGCCTCTTAGAGTCACAGAATTATTAAACAATCGCAACATAAATATGTTTTATCATCAAAATCTTATTGTTTATATCGAATCGTTCATATAAAATTATGACCGAATGAATGTTTAATGAAAACGCCCTGCGCGTTCAAAATATATTCAGAGAACTAATACAGTATTATTATATTCAATTGCTATATGGCCCCCGAAACCCTTTTAGGCCAAGGGTTGGTGAGAAACCGATGGGGTCGTTGTGGCCGTATGGAGAAACACCCGTAGGGTGGGCGAGCGCTTGTAAAAATAAAACATACATAATAAAAAAGGGTAAAGTCACGTGACAAGCCCAATTGTCATTCGTCGGAGGCGGTTTCAACTTCCATTTTCCCTCACCAACTCTTAGGCATCCAGTAGCGCCCGTCAAAACGATAAGTTAAACCGGTATTTTTCCTTTTATTTATTTTTTATGTTCCTCTTCAGTGGACGAGAATTGGTTTGTTGCGAATTTGTCAGTTATTTTACCATTTATTCCACACACACTAGAACTTGACAACCTTTTCGATTATTAGGTTCAAATGGTTGCAGACCCCTTTAGAGAAATATGCCCTAAAGTCAACAAAATGTTAAATTATCACGTTCTACTAGCATGTGATAAATTAAATCTAACCGTTAGAAATGGATTTACAAAATTATTGAATACATTTTTTTAATACGGTTAATGTTTCAATAATTGAAAATAAATCTCTTTCTTTCATTAATTGAATGATAATTGTTTTTAAATTTTTATGTCTCGAGTAGAATACAAACGTAGATTGAAATAGCTAAATAATGCTATCCGTAAAAAAGACAGATTCCTAAAATACAATGGCCACGTGGTTTGCTAAGTGCCATCGTGAGAGCGGAAAGAAAAACAGTGTCTGGAAGAAAATTTCATGGACAGCGTAATCCGCTTAAAAAGGTTTCCATGAGAGGATGAATGAAAACTTATGTTTTTTAAATGGACTAAAAAAGGACTAATATTGTAAACAGACAAGATAAATTTCACCTCTAGCAATTATTATTTACATTGTGTCTTCGTTAAATGAAATATGCTTTTCTGTCATAATGAGAAAAAATTAATTCCACACAAGTAATTATAAATAAAATATCTACCAATCTTCATTTATTCGTTTAAGTATTTCTTAGCAACAGATAACAGTTTATGAAACTGTATATTTGTAGCAGTAACATTTAAATACTACAAAAAAAGAAGTATTCCCTATCAAAATGATTTTTTAAAGAATATTATACAACTTTGTTTTTTGGTGAGATAAATGAGGATAAAGAATTAAAATTTTAGGAAAAAATTAACTGATTATTATAATTTTTCATATCTATCTTCATTTTGTACATGCATTTTACTTTCCAAAAAAATCATGAATACATATATATATATCATACATTTTACTTTATTTTATAAAAAAAATACATTTTAAGAAAATAGTATAGATGTAATGTATAATCCTCATCAAGAAAAAAAAAAATTAAACACATATTTTCGATAATTATAATCACCTCTCACAAACTTTATATTCTTTAGCATTTTTTCCTCTTCATAATAAAAAAGTATTGAAATTCAATGTGATTGACATTGTTGTATTTTATCAAACAATAAACATGCTACGTTATTATAAATGTTATAGTTTTGAGTTATACACAATTCAAACCATTGGTGTAAATACTTAATAGTAAGAAGCACACAAAAGCAAAATTCCAGAATTGTGGGATATAAATATTATGGATGGGGTACCTTCTACCTAAATGAAATTACATCAAACCTTATTTCATTCAGATAAAAATAAATAAGAAAATTTAAATGTGAAATCGAACCTTAAGTTCACCTAAAACAAACAACTTTTTTCCAACGTATTTTTTTATTCTCCATGACATGTTATTCTACTTTTCCCATTATTGTTCTCCAACAATGGTGTGGGATTTATCTATACATTTAAGAAATTTGTTTCCATTTTATAAATAACATATCTTATAAAATATATCTACCAAGTCTAGATTTAATCGATAAGATAATCATTCATGAAGTCGTTAAAAATTATTGTATGAACCCACATAAATTAATTTTACATTATCGGGACACAAAATACATAAATGCCTGAAAATTATTACCAACTGATAAAAAGTTAACCACCTGCACGGAGCACCTGAAACAGTGCATTAATAGAATCTCAGATACAACACTCACGAAAAACCCATCTGGTCCAACCAGACCAGAATACCAAAGAGAAGCTGCCCAATCGATTAAAACTAAAAATCCACACTTTCATTATAATTCAATCATCAAAAGACAATGCTTCACCTGAAGGATGCATGCTGAGTGCGTGACAAGAAATCTGTAGAAGGGGAATCGTCCTCTCTGCAGACACTCGAGACAAAAAAAAAAGAAAGAAAGAACGCGTGGACGTGTCTTGTCTCTCCGCAGCCTTCTTCGTGACACGCCCAACCAAAGTGGCGTTAACATCAGGTGAAAGTGGTGTGCCTTTTTCTCTTAACCCCAATACGTCATAATCGCCATTAAGCCTGTCTAGTGTCTAAAGGGGGACGCCGTGGCTCAAAAAGGAGATCTATTGACATCGCTCGCTTTGCCTTTTCGAGGCATCAGATGGGATATCTTCATCAAGTGATTGTTGTCGGTTGCAACTTCGCCGGGGGATT
The DNA here is from genome assembly GCA_030067965.1 of Latrodectus elegans. Classification (NCBI taxonomy): domain Eukaryota; kingdom Metazoa; phylum Arthropoda; class Arachnida; order Araneae; family Theridiidae; genus Latrodectus; species Latrodectus elegans. Next base: position 60,529,639 of record CM057815.1, read on the forward strand.
TCTGTTTTGCAATTTGTTTCCGTCGGCTGTCATGATAAATGTGTTTTATTTATTAATAGCGATAACTCTTGGTATAATGATTTCTTTTATTAGATTTTTGAATATAATTCCCTTTTTAAATACTTCTTATTTAGAGTAGTTTAAGGTATATTTTAATGTTTTAATACAGTATTTAAAAGAAATTTTATACATTAATTTTTATTATTTTTAATGAGATGGCTTACAAATATTATAAATGTTATTATCATGACAAAGTAAAATTCAGTAAGAGAATTAATATTCTGCCAAAATTTTCAATACTATTAGTGAATCAAAAATATTTTCTATATGCATTTTAAAGTTAATTAGACTATTTTTTAATGTGAAGACTAACAGGAAACAGTAGAAAAATTTATATACGAGAAATATTTAAAATGCATTTTTAGGAAAGGAAGTATCGTCCGATTTTGGCTACTCTGGTCTTCAAAATATCTTTTCCAATTTCTTTTGATACAAAATATAGATTTCAAGAAAGGGTTTTTCTAGATGGCGAACTATCCAGGTAAATCCAAAACACTTGAAATGATGCATAGATATTACGTTCCCCGTTAAAAAGTTGCAAAAAAAATGACAATTATATGCACAGTTTATAACAGCATCACCGTAAAATGAATTCTTCTCTTGTGTAATTAATCATTTCAATTTGATTCTCATTTACAAATTCCTTCCCACTTCTAATCTTACAGCTTTCCCACTTCTAAGCTTCTAACCTAACAATTTTGAGAAATGCATATAAACTTCGATTGTGAAAATATATAAAAAAAGCATTTTATAATGGCTCAACAAGTTTTCGTATAAAACCAACCACAAAAATACAGAAGGGGGCGGATTTCCAGATTCTCTTCCCATGCTTCAATCCCCATGCTTTTCCCAACAATGAACTGACAAATTTCCCATACATTCGATCCCCTTTCCCCGCACATCTACGTAATATCCCACCCACCTTCAGTTCGGGTGGGGTACTCCACTTCCCTCTTTTATACCACCCCACTCCACTGCAATGGTGAAATAGGGGTCTTTTTTATTACTACTATTCAAACACTTTACTGCCAGGTCCTTTTTTTATGTTTTAATTTTTTTCTCCACACTATGCCTTTACAATGATATATAATAGAAATTATGTGACATAGGGACTACCAGACTTACAGTTAAAAGTCGATTTGAAGGGGGAGGGGAGAAGATTTTGAGTTTGGATCTTGGCCTTTAAAACTTTTTTTCTTCCCCGTCATCGAACTGGGGATTTTCTCTTTCACCAAATTTGTCGACGGAATTGAATCAAACACGCCAAAGTGTTTAAATTTTGTCCTTTGAGTAGTATATTTTAAGAAAGAAGATTCCATTGTTTAGCATTGCAATCTAAGCGATTTCATTTCCAATAGAGTAAGGGATAACAATGTACAAATTGAGAGCTGAAGTATACTTTAATCCAAAGAACCATTTTATTTAAAATAAAAATTACTCTATAATCATTATATTTACATTAATACACAGCATCAGATTCATAGATATTCTTTCTGTCAAAGAGAAAGCGACTTCTTTTAACCTAGCAAATTTTTCGGAATTTATTTCAAGAAAATTGATATTTATTATAATTCGCAATAAAATAATAATGAGAAATTTAGCCATCTTTACTATTAATTAAGTACTAAGAATATTAAGAAATAATAACGATTTTTATAACAAATTTTAAGCTGTTTTTTTTTTTTTTCCCCAATATGAATTTTTATATAGTGAAGTTTTCGTGAGAATTCTAATATTGTTTGAATATAATCGCTTTATTTTAAGAAATGACATAGCTCAAATAATGTGAGGGCATTCATTATGAATCATTTAATGTGTATAGAAAACATATTCACACATGAAAGAAAATTCTTACATTTAACTTTATATTGAGAAGGAAAAAAAGCAATTTAAGACCTTTTTACGAATTTAAGGAATGTATTTAAGTTGCTAACGTTTTTTAATCAAGAAAAAAATGAAGATTTCCACTTTCTTTTCAGTTTTCAAAGTATTAAAATTTAATCTTTCTTTTCTTTATTAAAACTTAGCATTTTTTTCTTTCAAAAAAAAAAATAAATAAATAAATAAATAAATAATACGTTTAACTTTTTTATAATTTAGTTTCAATTTTCTAATATTATTTTCAATAATGTTTCGTGGAGGAAGTTTATACTTCTTTAACATATTGTCGAACAAGTACAGAATGTTTAACCCTCAAGAATAGAAAGTATTTAAATGAACTCAACACCCTTTTCTCTGCATCCTCCCCCACACAGTATGTCCTGCATGACTAAAGTGGCTCACATTACATGTTTACACATCTTAAATAGCTGAACACCTTCTTCTAACCCACTGACCCAGGAAGCTGCCCACTTCTCTCGGAACAGAACACACACGCTGTAATAAGGGTTGGCGGATTTCACTTTCCACTGAACTTCAGGGACGAGAGACTATTCCAAAATAATTGATCCGGAGGGGTCGTATAAAAAACCGGAGAGGACGCACGTGCGGTAAGGGGAGAACCTGGGAGTGGGTGAAAACCGAATAGGACTCTCCAGAGTACCACATTGACCGTGAGAAAAAGTATCATAGGAGTAACGGGGCCGAACACAAATTGAGTAACTGCAAAATGTTTTAATGTGGTAAGGTAATTCCATGACTAATAAAACTTAAATGATTGAAAAGTTATCGGAACATAATTGCAATTGGAATAAATGCAATTGTTGAACGAGGAGGAGGATGTTTTTGATCTAATTGTTCACGACATGGTCTTTTGAACTAGGTTTAGTTTATCTAATTATATTCCAATATTATCAAACATTATAAAGAGAATAAATCGAAAAAAACAATTCAATTAGATAAGATTTCACTAAATCACAATGACGCAAAAATTCAAAAAAAAAAAAATTCTTTTGGAATTAATATTTTTTATTTGAATGTTTTTTTCTAAATCTTTCATCTCCTATTGAATAAAAAGAAACTATTAACAAACAAATGATTTTAAACTTTATTTCATTAATATTTTAATTACCCCTTGAATCTTTTGGCTTAAATTATTTGAATGGTTTTTCTTTATGTTATAATAAAATTGTAAAAACACTTCAACCATACATTCATATTATTTAGTGGAAATCTAGAGAAATTAATATGAAAAAATTTTCATTTTCGCGAATTATTTTGATTCAAATTATTTAGGCTTGTGGTTCATTTGATGATTACTTAATGGGTTAATTAGACGAGGACTTACAATTTAAAGAGTATTCCAAAACGAATACAAACCCAAGACTGAGATAGGATTTGAACCCACGAACTGTTGTACAGAAGATCAAAGCGTAATCACTTTGGCTATCAGATTAACAGTTTCCAAGGAGAAAATAATTAAAAAATCTTTTAACTGAATCTTTATTTAAAATTTATTTCTACTATCAAAAATAGCAATTTAAAAATTGTATAATGAACTCAATTATTTATAGTTATTTATCATATTAACATTAATTATTCTAGTCTAAAAATATCTTTCTTTAAACCTATAGGAAGATATACCTAATTGTTTTTAAAAAATTCAGAATTTTTAAGTTCAACATTGTAGCATAAAATAGCTTAGATTATTTCCTTGACAATGCAACAGTCTACAATATATTTCAAGCCCTCAATCAAAATTTTTATGGTGAAAGAAATTCATATTAAATTAATAATAGGAGAAAGTCATTCTGTCTTCATTATCTGTTCCCTGTAACCGTTTGTCAAAACGTTGAGAAACTCATTTCATTAAATTCAACAATCATATACTAAAGGGGTGGGGTATATTCCATCCGAAGCCTATCAATGCCAAAGCAGTCACTAAGTTTCAGGATTAATGAAACGGGAAAGCTCGTGTAAAGAGAAAGGGGGTGGAGGGTATTCCACCAGCACAACAAAACCCCCCTTTTCCTACACCAAAACAACCGCCATTTCTCCTCACATGCAAAGCGGCCGGATATTGCAGCAATCCGGCCCCTGAAAATCAACACAGTACACGGTATTGTGTCCGGCTGAGTCCATTAGCCCCAATCAATTGCTTCCCTCTCTCCTTGGTATTGTATCTCTTCCGAAATCGCGACCGCCACCCCCTATCAAGCGATAGCTCCCTCAAATGTCCTGGCGGGGGGAAGGGAGTGCGCGGTGAGATGGATAAATTGGGTGAATGACGCAACAGATGCCTTAACCAATCAGGACGAGATGGCGCCGAAGGGGAAAGTACACGCAATACTTCAATTATAACTTCCATTCCACCCCCATTTTATTGTTTTTCTTTTTTCTTTTATTTTAAACAGAGTATTAAAGTTATTTTACAAATTGCGCGGATGACTTTCAAAAGCAACATGAAATGAAAAGTCGTGGGATGAGCATTTAATAGCAGAATTTAGGAAAGCTAAGCAGTTTGATCACGATAGAATTTTGAAAGAGAATTTTGAGAGATTAGGCAGCGAAAAAAAACAAATATAAAAAAATGTAAAAAAGGTGAAAAAATAGTACATAGTAATGATATTTTTTATTGGGATTAAATTGCTTAAAAGAAAAATGGTAAAAAACCAAAATCAATTACATTCTACACACAAAATTGTTGCAAAACATTCTATCTACTGAATCTGTAATTGCTTGGTTTTTATACTTAGAATCAAAAGATAGGTGCTAAAACCAGTTGTGACAGACACTTTGGAATTTTTGATAAAATTCGAAATAATGATAATTCGAGATAATCCAATAAATTCACTGCATAGTATATAAATATTTCCTTTGAATACATTTAGAGGTTACAATGCATTTATAGATTAATGCACAATATCAATTTATAACTTGATAAACCAATTTTCGGGAACTTAGAGTCTAATAGACTCAAGTAAATCAATTTAAAAATATATGCTTGGATATTCTTGTGTATTTCCTTTCCATAACTGCCATTTGACGGTAGATAACAGTACACTTTATTAACTGAGGATTAACAACGCATGAAAGTATTAAGTTACTGTACCTTAAATTTGTAAAACTTCTTAATTGTGACAATTCATCGCCAATTTCGGCAAATTTACAATTGCAAAAATGTTTAAATTTTAAAATTATTTTAAATACGAAAAATGTTTTCTACCTTATATAATGTTTTATTTTCTGACATATCTTTTAATGAATCAGAAAAATGGTTTTGTAATATTATTTTAATGAGAATAATGCTTTTTTACAATAAATGGCAAACATAGGTAACCAATTAAATAAGCTTCTGTCACTCACATTTTCACGGATAACTGAAAGTGATTCAGCACTGTTAAATCATCAAAAAAAGAAAAATATTTCCGCCCACACATTCTCAACCCCTAGTTGCGATAAAAGGAAAAATCCTCGATTTTTTCCCTTTTAAACGCCTCCTCTTTTTCAGACTTACTCATCTTGGCAAATCTTATTCGCTAACGCTTTCTGATGCAGGTATAGGTATCAAAACTCACAACTGATAGGAAAAAAAAAGGGACTTTATATTGCAAAAACGGAGATAAAAAGAAAAGTTGTTCGTCCAGGCGAGGCGCTGTGCGAAAAGCGTGAGAAATCTTCCCCACTCGGCGGAAGTAGTGCCCAGCCTCGGGGGTTCGCACTTCCGGCGGGTTCTCGACGTTTCTCCATTAAAGGTCACATTCAAATCTACCCCTCAAAAATATTTTTTCCCCTTCCTTTGGCACTTCACTGAGTTGGCATGTTTTTCTGTGAAGTTTTTCAACACTGAATATTGTATTACATCTAAGTTACGAGAAGGAAACGCAAATGGGAACACTTAAGAGAGATGACGAGAAATAACAAACTATGACACTAAGCGAGTTTATTTGTTTTGTTTTTAAATACACACAAGCACACTTTGAATTTTAAAAATATAATACACGGTTAACACTGAATAAACAACATTTCATTGACTATTAAATGAAAGCCGATGCGAATTTTTCGTGGGCCATCTACTCATTGTAAAGTGATTTATATATATATATATATAATTTTGAGAAAAATAACGATATCACTGAAAATTGTAACGCTAAATTTAAAATTATTTATTAAATATCAATTCATTAGTTTAGTATAATTTTTATAATTATTAACAATGAATAGTTTAAATTGCAAAGTGTTTTAAGAATACCTGGTGAATTATAATTAATAGTTATGTTGGAGAGAAAATGTCACACAGTACTTATGGATTAACTTGTTAAATTGAGACCAATAAACTTCTTAATTTTTTTCCAGGATTTTGATAGAAATTCGATTATTTAACCACACACACGCATAAAATTTTACCAATTCTGAAAATTTCCTGCCTTGCACTATTGAATATTTTTCTTTATTCTATGTAATTTAGATCAACAACTAATTTTTAAAATGTTCTTTCTACTGTCAAAATACCGAACACAACATAATCATAAAAAAAAAATCAGACCACACACGCTAACGACATTCGATGTAACCTTACATTACAACGACACACCTGTCGATTTCCTCTTTGTTGCTAAAAAAAGCCGTCTTGTTAGAGGAAGAACATAATAAATAAAAACAGAGTTTTTACAAAAAAATATAGAAATTTTAAACGGAATTCACTTTATTCAGTATTGTAGAGACATTATTTTCCTTTGTTTTCAAATTTGCCTTTATTAAAGACGCAAAAGAAAAATTTATTGTTTGAATTAAGATCAATATTTAGATTATTCTAATTACAAAATCCTGAAAAATTTAAAAAAAATACACAAAATAATATATTTTAATAATTTCTCAAATTATTAAAGGATAAAATAGAATCGTACTGATACGAAATACTTCTCTTATTATATTGTTATCATTAAAATATAAACATGGCAAAATATGCATGATATTTGGTTTAAATCATTGTTCCAGAAAAATCGACTTGTTTTAGATCCACTAAGTTGCTTAATGCAGTTCTTCTGATACATTATTTAATTTCATGTATATATTTTACGTTTGAACAGTTCTTTTTAATTTTCAGCTCTTTAAATCATTTTATGGATGTCATAAATCTCCTTCTTAAGCATAAATAATACAGATATCCTGAATCTTTCTTCAACATAAATAACATTATTTATGATAAAAAAATACATAAATAGAATACATTGGGAGAAAATAAGCAAAACTATTGCTTACAAATGGTTTCAAAAGTGATGCTGGTGGTGGAATGTTCGTAAAATAAAAATTAAGAATATTGCTGATTTTACCCTCAAAACGACAAAATCCCGAAATGGCGATGTTATTGTTATCCATAAATGCGTCTATGAATTTTCTTGCTAACGCTGGAACTTTTAAAACTATTGACTAGTCTCAATTTTCGATTTGACAAAAGCTTTCATGAGCATTGTACCTTTACTAAGCTTCAGATATTTGAAACTGGCAATACGAATTAACTTTTATAAATATCTGATGTGAAGTTCAAAGTAAGCATTGCAATAAAACTTTCGAGTTTCATAACCATTCTAAGAACATTCAAACAAAGAAACAATCGGCAATATAAATCCCCCCTCCCGCCCCAGGAATGAGTAAGCATGGCAAAAGAAAGGAAAATTATACCCAACAAACTTTACCGCGTTTATAAAGCCAACAACAAATATTCACTAAAAACCATTCCTATTTAAATAGCTGGATGAAAAATGCAGTTAAAAAACATTCCACTATTGCTTAATCGCAGATCAGAAATAGAGAGGACAAGCCGGCACCCCTTGCATCATGGGAAAGATGAAGTGTCGTGGAAAGCGATTGCCCCACGTGTTGAATAATTTTCTCGTAAATTTGCCTCGGCCACCGACCATATTTGGCAACACCACCACCGTCTTGTTAAAGAGTAAAAAAAAAGAAAAGAATTATGAAGATGTGTGTGAAAGAGAGAAAGCGGAAACTAAAAAAAAGGTATATTTGGTACGATGAAACAAACTTTTCTGTTCCACCCAAATGCAACAGAAATAAAATTCCAGAATAATTTGTCCTCCTCCTGAAACAGTCACGATTTTTCTGCCCATTACAACGATAAGGTTTCCCCACTTTTTCGCACATAACTCAAAACGAAATGGTTGGTAAGGACATAGACCTACCACTCCATGTGAGTTGCCTGTTATTTGCAGGCGATTCACTTTTTTAAGTTTGTTTACTCTGCCGTAAATAGGTAATGGATGCGTGCAATACGTAAAGTCTATTGGACAATTTCGTCACACTTTCTATGTTTTTATTGATCTGCAGAAGTTTCATCAACCTTTAAAATGTTTTCCAGAATTTACGAATCACCATTTTACCAGGCAAATTCGCTTACAAACAATCATCAAAAGAATAGAATCACTTATTATTTTTTTTTTTTTTTAAATAAACTTTACCATTTGAGTAACGTTTTAAAAAAGTGGCAAAAAGAAAATACAAAAATTAAAGATCAGTTTCTTAATATGAAAGTTTTAACAGACTAGGTTTTAAATGGGTTTATATTTATATAAAAATTATCACGTAAATTTCAAATACGAAGTCTTAAATAAGATATTTGCTTATAATGATTCAATGGCATGTTTAAACAATTGTTACAATTTAATTTTTGGAATCTTAAAGTTGATTGGTTTGGTTTTTGGCACACAAACAAGTTGAATCTTAAAGTTTTACTATTTAACTGGCCAAATAATATGTAAGAGGGATAAATAATTATTCAGATATATTGAGCATCTTAAAAATTAATCTCATTTTGAGATTCATTACAGAAATGGTCTTAATATTTTTCTGTTTAATATTCATTAATTTTACACTCCCCCCCCCCCATTTAATTCAATTTTATCTGTTTACGGGGTTGCACATTTTTAATTAGGATTATTTGCTGCTTGTTATCTTGTTCTCTCCTTTCCCGAGAATTTAAATCAGAAATATGTTAAGAATCATGCCCGAACTTATAAATAAGGTCATTGAATCAAAATAGTTAATAGTAGAAACTGTATATAAATGGTCATCAAAATATTATTGACCACTCTTAACTTCTCTAATAGCTATCCCATTCAACGCAAAAGCCCGGATTTAAATGTAAAAACATCGACAAAATATGAAGATTTTGGAATCAGTGTTTCCCTTTTTAGTTAATGATTTAAGTTCTTTAGTCAACCCGACAGCAATTTAAACATGATTTATTTCCAACATTCAATTTGCGGACTTTTGTTTGAGAACAATATTGACAATTAAGCTCAAAACTTTTTCAAATAAAAATTAATTCATTCATTAGCTAATCCGATAAACTTACTAGATGAATAATTGACAATAAGTAGACATGTATATAAACTTACCCATGGTGGGGATGACCCATGTGGGGCCTGTTTAAAGTTTGGTGCATCTTTATGGGTGGCTAGTGACGGCTTTCCTGATGTCGAAGCAGCAGAAGCCGACCCAAATCTTCACACCATACCGACAGAAGACCTAAAAGAAAAAACAGGTGTCTTTAATTAACATTCTTGAAGACACTTTAAGCACTAACAGTATTAAAAATTGAGTCAGCAATGTTTTGTCTTCGTTAACAAAGATAGAGGTTTAATAGAATATAATAAGGACATTTCGTTTCTTCAACAAAAGATTTTTAATGTCTAGGAATGCAAATATCAAAGCAATACAAGCTCTAGAAAATGTCAAAACATTGAAAAATTATGAAATACAAGATTGATAGATTTAAGGAGAGAAATCTAGCTGGAATCTTAAAGCTATTGTGCAAGTTTACTTTCATTTACACACAGAAAGATACTTGCATTGGAGCACTTGAAAATAAGAGATACAATGAAGAGATCTTCTTCTTAAGGGCTTGCACGGTACTGGGCACTTCTGCTCGATAACATTTTGTACCATAACCTCAAGCCTATGAACTCTTAGTTCCAATAAATTGGGTCGTCTAATTTGTTTAAAGTCAGACAAACCCTTTATGGAGCTAAGATATATCTCTTTAGTATTGATGATTCCCAAAGTATCAAAACGAATGGAATCTAAAATATCACACTCGAAAATAATGTGATGCACCGTCTCATCATCCTTAAGACATTTCCAACAATTATGGTCTTAAACGAATCCCACAGTATGGAGATATTTCCTATAATGATAGTGTCCAGTGATGAAGCTTACGATGGTACGTATCTTCGCCCTAGAGCAACTAAGAGTTTCAGAGGCAACATTCATCGATGATCTAATGATCATATGAAGAGATATTGCAGAAAGATATTATTGTTTACGACAATGAAGACATATTGCAGATCATTTAAAAATTTATACTGTTTATAAATCAGTTGACGAAACGCAATAAAAATGACAAAACTAAACATGTTATGAGAGCTAAAACATGGAAGTCATTGAATTCGAAGCACTAATACAATTCAATGCAAAACATTTCTTCTTCAAATTCTATTATGCTAAAGACCACATACTCATATAATGATTCAATAAGTTTGCCTAGAGTATAAGGATATAGGAAAGTCTGAACTCTTTGAAACTTAATGGAATAGATTGAAATTTATAATTTTTCACTGAAGAGAGAAGCATCTTTATATACAGTCATTAATTATTCAAGATTGCCTAAACATATGCAATACTGCTAAATATGATGCATTTTATCATTTTCCAGATGGTGTCTTTCCAGACCCACAATTTTACGGTAGAAATCCTTTTAATATAACTAAGCATTTAAAAAATACGCTGTTTCATATCCCATTTATTGGAGATAACGATGTGAAATAGTTAAAAAGAAAAGACAAAATTAGAAATGAACATTCACCCGTATGTGTTCGAAGGGACAAAATTGTTATGCTTGCTCTTGACTTTGAAACTTCATACAAAAGGAAATATAATCACCAACAATAATAACAATAATTTTAAATTTTTAGACAAATTACCCATATATTTTTTGCAAACTTATATGGAGGATATTTTGCATATTATGTGAAGCTAAAAAAATATGAAAACAAAAACTGTTTCATTAACTCTCATAGTACGGGCTGTTTTGAGCTAATTAACTTCTAACATATTTCACATGATGGCAAAAAAGAAAGAAAAATTATTTTAACTTTTAGATCGTATATCTCTTGATGTGTTTCTAAGTGTTTAATCAATACGTACAATAAAAACTAGGTTTAAAATTTTAAAAATAAAGTATATGTATATAATATGATTTGACATTGTGAAGTTTTCTTAAGTGTTTTTATACCACAGAAAAGACATTTATATGAGGATGTTTGGAGCAATTCATCAGAACAGATGAATATGATTTTGAAATAATTAGCTTCTTTTTACAGGTTGGTCTTACTCTTAATGCCACAGAAAAATCTAGTTATTTTTCTTAATCATTTTGATTTAAGAAACATGGAAATTAAGATACAATTTTTAATCACACAATTAGTAAAATAACTAATCGTTGAATAGGAGTTTTATACATATAAGCATTTGGTTATCCTTCACACAATACTTGTAACAGACCCCAATAACAATAATTCAGTTACCTTCTGATTCCACATTACTCAGAACAAAAACTAGAGGACGTAAAAGCGTCTAAACGAAAGATTAAGTGAAAAAAAATAGTCCTTTAAATACTCTCAATTTTCTATTGGAGCATAAAAAATCAGGTACAAGTGACGATGACGAGAACCTAAGAATTTACACATTCAATGGCAATACAACTCAGGATTATAAATTTCTCTCTTCCGAGGATGCTAGGGAAAGTGATAAATCTCAAAGAAAGATAGAAAAGCCTTCACCAATCATGTGGGACGCTCCCGCGGACAAGCAAATAAAAATCTCTGCCAAACCCCAACTGAAACCACGGCATCATTATATTTAGAGTCCTTTTCCACTTCCAGAAAAAAAAAGGAAAGAAAAATGGTCGTCGCCCAAGTCTCCAGGCAGACACAGAGAACGCGAGAGTCCAAAACATTTAAATCTTCGTCGTATTAAGAAATAAGTTTGTTTTTTGGCACGAGACTACATGTCGAAAGGAGAGTGGATAGAAGACAGCGATTTATAGCCGTTGAACTTCCCCAATGAAATTTATTTTCGTCGCCATTTTGTTTTATTTTTCCGTGGAAGTAGAATGAAAAGAAAATGGCGTCTCGATATGCGACTGGCCAAATACAAACACGGACTATGGTCCTTTTGAAAAGACTTTTATCAATTTCGTGGTCATAAAACACTCAGACAAATACAAACCAAAGAGGTGTGTGTGTGTGTGTAAGTGTGATTCACAACTTATTATTTACTTCTTTTCCCTCGCAGAGTGTATCGCATCATAAATCCGCTTCTTGTGATCTTTCTCTTCACCAGTGGGCAAAAGTTTAAAAAATTCTTTTTTATTAAAACTATCGGTAGATTTTTCGAACCTGAAAATTCCTTATCATTAAGTACATCTAAAATTTTTCTTTGTAAAAAGAAAAAAAAATTTTTTTTGACATGATGACAACTTTTTCAAGTTTTCTTATAAATAAAAATCAGAAATGAAGCACGTGGAATATTTAAATTTATAATTTGAACAAATCATTCAAAATTAATTACATAAAAATTTCAATATTCTTATTCGCAAATCATTTTTTTAAATGTTAATGGCTTCATTCTCTTAAGATGTCCCCATACCACTCATTATTTTGAAGCCATTTTGTATATTAAGTAAACAGATATCTTAACTGCGAGTGATGTGATTATAATAAAATTAATTGTAGGAATTCCTCAGACGTTTTGTAATAATCTCTGCAATTTAAATAGATATTTACTGAAAGTTTACTAAATATGAATTAAATGCATTTATATGATAAACAGAACATGATGCGTGCCTGCCAGGCACATGGGATAAATTATTAAAGATATTTACTGCAGATTTTGATATTTATCAATATCACTTAACCCCATGAAACATTTTTATTGCTATAAAACTTTAAAAAAAAAAAAAATCTAAGAAACTCAAAAACAAAAGTATTTAAAAAAACTAAAATGTTTTTTTTTTTTTTGCTTCAGACAAAAATATTTCTTATTTATATCTTGAGTTGATGGCAATATTTGATGTTTTGATATTTCCCAACTAGAATACTAATTTGCAGTTTGGAGACAAGATTCTCAAACGTAAGCAATTACACTGACAGAGTAATGTAAATTTTATATATAGAACCACACATTTTTAAAGCAATAAATAGCTTAATACGCAATACAGATTATGTTAATTTTGTTGAGTCACGTAAATTTGATTTTATACATTTTATAAACTCAAATATTATTTTTTTGTCGGATTTGCAGAAGGCTTTATTATATTGTTGTTCGATAACAATATCAATTTCTCAATTATTCACACATTTTTTTGGGAATTACAGTTAAATACAGTTCTAAGTTGAGTCAGCTGACATAAGATGTTTGCTTCGTACCGTATTCAATAATTTGAATGGGAAAGTCTTCTGATCAAATAGAAAATCAGCCTTTAATAACATTTGCAACATAACTTACTAATTTAGATATTGGCTTGCACAACTTATTAAGGAATTTATTTATTATTTATTACTCTCGAACATTCACGAGCAAGCACAATATGCAATATTCTACCAGGAAACTCAAAGTATATTTATATTATCAAGTTCATATAATAAAAAAAGTATATATAGAAGCTTGTATATATTATATTAGATATTTTTAATTTAATTTTTTTAATGTTCACTTACTTGTATTCATGTTCATCGTACTCATAAAATTAGATTAGATATTTTCAAGGGACATTTTTTCGTTAAGGTGATTTTTTAAAAAAAAAAATTAGATTGAATATTATAGGAATGGTAAAATCAGATAGACTTGGCACCTTTATTTCAGAGAATTCCTAACAAACTAATTCATGATGAAGAATAAGATTACTAAGAATGGAAATACTTCTTAAGCACTTTAAACAGTTAACAATTTTAAATTTCACAAAATTTTTTAAATCCTTATAAGGTAAGAAACCCTAATATTATATTAGTTAACATAAATTGGATAACTCTGTAGTCATGTGGAATTCAATATTAGCTAAACACTATAAATCAATCCAACTTAAAAAAATTTTTATTAAAGAAAAAAAAAAAAAAAAAAAAAAAAAAACATGACCATAACAAATAAATTTTTGTTTTAATACAGTATTAAACGAAAATTTTATCTTTCATGACATTTTTTACACACTTCGTACAAAATTTTAATCAAAAATATCAGTGAAGCTAAAAAGGAAACTTACGCTAAAATAAATATAGCTAATAGAAAAATTATATACATTTAAAAATTCTACAAATAAAAAAGAAATGCTTCAACAAAGAATTCAAAACTACAAAATAGAACATACCCTACCAAATATTGAATACATTGAATTTTTTTCCAAAATTTCTAATTTATCAAAAACTCATACCATCAAATCTGGTATTTTTCTTAAAATATATTATTTTTTTATCATCTGACTTATAAAAGACTAACAATGTCTTGACATAAAAAATGGATACTGATCTGTCCGATGACTGAGATAAATTCGGCATTAAGCTACATTCCGAAGACAGAATAGATGACACCTGAACGTTCTAATAATGTTCTAGAGCATTCTGGATGTACAGAGAAAGTTGCCCATATAAGTACATCAATTGTCACTATTTCTTCCCTCCCTCAAACCTACTTCAAGCCAAAGAAGAAAACTAGTCGTAAATTCCTTCGATTTGACCCCAGTTTGTTTATCCTGTTCTCTAGAAAAAACGGGGGTGCTCTAAAAATGGGAGGAGGGAGAGGCGGAAAAAGGGAGGGGTGCGGGTCTACCCCCCTTTTCCACGAAGCACGTGCGTCGGAATGCAGGGTTGACAGACGAAAGACAGGATGCCTTGCCAAGAAAACTCGCAAATTTTCGGCCAATTTAGCCGCCAAGCGAGCGTTAGATCTGCCTCCTCACTATCATTCTCCCTGCTAAGCAGAACATAAATCTCTTGATTGTTTGGAGCTTCTTAAGATTTCTTTTGCTTATTACGCTCTGCAACTTGGCAACACTTCCACCAAGACCAAGAAGTAGAATTAGTTGCGTTATTCGAACTGACAGTTTTCATGGTTTACTGAGAAATAAAGGTCTCATGGATGTGATAGTCAAATTAGTACTAATTTATTAGAGATTATCTTTAAAATGATGGATAGTTTAAAAGAACAATTAATGAAATTATATTCCACAATAAGCAATATCAAATTATGTAATGTAATAACTCCTCGGTGGACATCCAAGTCAATCTAAAATTTTAAATTCTTCCTCTCGAATGACAAGTGATGTATAATACAATCTTTTGTTTATAATACCCCTTTCGAGATATAGTAAATTACCAGCATTCTCTGAAAAGTCTTAATTTTGAAATTTGATGCTATTGCTTAACTAGTAATGGTTGGTTGATTGGTTTGTCGATCAATGGTCATTTTTTGCACAAGAGGGCTTATTACAACAATTAGCTAGCGACGTCATACAACTATTTTGTAGCAACATTTAAAATTCTCTAAGTTCATGCAGCCTGTAAATAAAATGTGGTATTTTATATTAAAAAAATAAAAACGTTAATTAGTCTTAATATATATAGCGATGAACGAAAATTTCCAAATATTTACCCAAGCTTGTTACTTTGACGATATTTATGTAGAGCTCTTAGCGTCAAATACTAAACACATATTTTTCGTTAAAAAAAAAAAAGTAAATTTTAAATGTTGCAAAAAAAAACACCATAAAGCAGTATTATTCGCCAAAGTAAGATAATTGAACACGGGTGTTCCGAATTGCGAATGCAACTCGGGACAACAAGCAGAGACACAAACAACAATTTGGCGGACCCCTGCTCAGACGATGGGGGAAAGACAGCCTTCCTGAACTCTACGCACGGGGTTCCTTAAATTAGAAACCTTGCAGCTTTGGTGGGGGCACGGGGTCACAAAACAGGACTAATTTTGTAGGGAATACTAATCCACCCCCGACCCAGCTTGCTGAAATATCTACTAATTTCTGGAAATGAGTGACCTCCCACACTGCTGCTGCTTAAGTGGATAGAGGCCGACCGCCTTGGAGAGTCGCTCAATCGAAACGACAATTAAGACGATAACATAATTATGTGAAACGTCCATAGGTAGTAAATCAATCGGGAGTGGGGGGGGAGTTCTAGTATTTTTTGTCTGGCTTTCAGTCAGAAGTAAGCTATAAATTAGATACAGCCATCGAAAGAAGCTCCAGAAAAATAATATTGGTCAAATATGAAAAAAATATTCCACTTTCAGATGTTGAAATTTATCTGCGATTGGCTTATAAGAATAATTATTTTCGATTTGTGTATTAACTCGTAAAAATTGAATCAATAATACTTTGCGTAATATTGTTCGAACCTAAAATCCTATTTGTTTGCGTTAACAGGAATTTAAATAAAACATTAATTTTAGTTCAAGGAAACATGATTCTGGAAAATCTATGGATATTATTGAAGGAGATTCTTCCGTTGGTAAGAAAATCATAAATTTTATACAACAGAGTCAAAATCTTCAAAATATATTATAGATATAGGTGGCGTTGTAAGTAGCAATCCCAATTTGGAGCCTTAGTGCTATAATACGCAGAGTGAATTGTTTTTTAGTTGAATCGATTCGAAAGAAATTACATCGATTTTTCGAATATGACTGCTACACTATACTATTGGAACAGGTAATTCCATGAAATTCAAACTACAATTTTAGCTTATAGTACCAACTTTTAGAAGTATGTTTGGCTTTGGACTTTCAAAGCCTTTCTGATGAATAAATTGTTCGTCAGAAATCAACATTTCTTTAGTTCGTTCATTTTAAAGAAGAAACTTTTTTTTTGTAAAGAAATATCTAAAATAATTGTGCTACTTAATCATCCGAATTTTATGTTCAATTGATCGCATTTTCAATATCCGGTTAGACATTTGCATGACTGCAACAGGAAATTTCGCTATTTACACAAAAAGATTTTTTATCTTAAATAAACCAATTCATGTATACCACTCGACCGTTCAATAAGAAATGAATAGCTACATTTTACAAATAGTTGTCCCTTAATATTAAAAATAAGGCTATATTAGATAGCCTCATATAAATCTACACTATTACACTTATCAAGATTGTACGAGATACTTGAAGAAAATTAATATTTAGCAAAGGAAAATGTTAGCTCTATGAAATTGGAATCTTTGACTTATAAGTTAACGGTTATTTTTTGTACACGAAGACTAATAGACCTGTGAACATACAGTTCAAAATGGGTTCGAAACCTCTGCGAACATCGACGCCCTAGGTAGGAATTGAACTCGTGTATCACTGAACCAAAAATGAGATCGCTAATCATAAGGCTACCAGCTCAGCGTTAACACAAGATTGAATTATTTTTATACTTGATAAAACAACATGAAATATAAGAGAATTACTTTTTATTTTACAAAAACACATGAGACTTATCTGCAAATTATTTTCTTCTTAACTTGCAACTCAGATGCGACTTCATTATATATATATAATTTACTATCGTAATTCATGTCCTTAAAAATCTGATTGTCAAATTATTTTTTAATTATCTGACACTTTTACTATTATTCTCAAATATATTTTTCTTACCTAATTTGGAATAAGTTACACATCATATTTCAAATGTATGGCTATATATATATAAAAAAAAATTAAATATTACAAAGTTAATTTATTTTTAAATTAGTTAACAAAATAAAATTTAGAAATAAATTTTTTCAGCTTTATAATAATTATGAGGAATTGTAAAATTAGAAGCCTTATAATTTTCAATTGATATACTACATATTGTAATCCAATCAAATATATTTCAGGACTTAATAAATATATAAACCCGATTTAGTTATTATTCTTGGATAAGAAAAAACAGCTATTTAAGAACAAAATTCAAGAAAATTTAAGATATGCATTCATCTACTTCAGACATAATAACAACTTTAAATTTTAATAAAATCAGCAGCAAATACTTTTAAAAAAGAAGGCACAATGGAATTTTAAAATTTCTTTCATTTCCAACAAATATAATTCATCAAAATAAGATGTAATATAGTCTAAAAAATACTCATCGGAGAGAGGTAGGAGGCAGTTGCCTCAGATACGCTGGGAGCAGCAGCATAAATCACTTCACCATCCGCGTCCCATCCCCTCCCCTTATTATCGCACCACTAAGTGGCGGTAGGGGGCCCGTTTCCAGTCTTTTGGGGGTCGGTAAGGGCGCAAAACTAATAATTGATTCCGACAACATCCGCACATCAATTACCACCTTCGCTGAGCCGAAACAAGAAGAGGTGGTGAAAAACGGCTGAGGTTTCTTTATTTCTCACTACATTTACTCCATTCTTTTTTAATATTTTCGGCATTATTTTATGAAAAATTATATTTTATGGATTTAAAATATTTAATAATAAGCAATGAGAAAAATTAGTCAGCGATCAAATATGTAGAAAACGATTTCTAATAACGTTTTGAATAACTATTACACTGATTTAAAACAAAAAAAAAAAATCTGCAAGAGAATATTGTTATATATACATTATAATAATTCTCTTAAATTTTATAAATTTGAATTATTTTATACAATTTACTTTCACGCTTATATGGAACTTCAGCCTTAGTAAATTAGACAATAGTTAAATCTTCAACTTTAAAATGTTATTTCTAAAAAAAAAAAAAAAAAAAAAAAAAAACCCTACCTAAAATATACAATTTACTTTCTACAGATGAGATTGAAATAAAAGTACTGCTAATTCTCATATTAGCCGACTTTCTGAAACTTCGATTCAATCTAAGTAGAAACGATATACACATTTGCGGCATATATAACTTTTCCAAATAAAAGATCACGATGAGATTTTTGGGAAGAATATCTTTAAAAATAAACTAAAAAACTAAAATTTAAAATATCTGCCTTCGATAGACATATTTAAAAATCACATTCTAAACAGGGATTTAAAAAAAAATTTAAAATGTAACGATATATACATTTTATTAACTAAGTAGCTGAATTAATTGATTTGGTTGGTTTCTTTGTCGCCCAATGATCATTTTTTGGACTCGAGGGCTAATTAGACCGGGACCTACGTATTAAAGTTGATTCCGAACCACTACAAACATCCATACCCAAGGTGGGATTCGAACCCACGAACTGTTAAACCGAAGGCAAAAGCGCTAACCATTCTGTTGCCAGCTCGGCAACAGATGTAATAAGGAAACCAAATATGTTGCAAGAGACTTATTAGCATTCTATTTTGAAACACTGATATATATATATATATATATATATATATATATATATATATATATATATATATATATATATATATATATATATATATATATATATATATATATATAGCGATGGATTTAAAATTCTTGAATTTCCTACCGGTTTATCAACGAAGTATGCCGACCGATGGCTGAGTAATTAGCGCTATTGACTCCTGAGCTGTGAGTCTGGGGTTTGAATCCCGGTTCGGGCATGCATGTTACTTTCTTCCTCTGGTATCTTTGTGTTTCTCTGTCCTTTCTTCTGTGATGATGTATGAATGTGGCCCACCTTACAAACGGGTTTGTTTTGGTATGGCGCTTGCAAAGATACTCGCCTCCGTAACTTGGTTCACAGGTCCCCAGCTGGGAAACGAAAAATAAGTAGCAGTTTCTGGCCTTGTTGTGGCATAGGGTTCGTCACCCACATTCCCGCCGTTGGGAAAAAAACACCGAAGTATTCGTCCAAGTGAGAAAAAATTCATCCTTATCAGACGATGAATGAAATTAGGGAAGATCACAAAGGACCACTACCATAAATGAAGATAAAGATCATAATAAAACAGCTTTGCCATTTCAATGTCAAATTAAGAATTCGCTCTTTACTTAACATAAAAAAGTATTCAAGTAATTAGAAAAGTTCAGGCTGATATCTTATTATTTATTTTTCAAATTTTCTTTTAATTAGTTATTTTTAAAATGGAGAAATAAATTAATGAAAAGCATCCTGAAAAAATAATATTTATATAAAATCTTTAGTACTAGCGCCACCTAACGGTTTATTAAAAACGCATAGGATGCAGTCGTTGCATGCAGAAAGATTAAGATAAGACTTCATTTTTCATTCTTATAAAATGAATGATGATATTCTTAGGCAGTATCCCATAAGGGTAAACCAGAAGATCCAGAACTTGTCACTTTGCAACCCTCCCACCCTTTCAGTACTTCCATCTATAATTACACGGATTGAGTTACGGCATTTTCTCTGGAAAATAAGAAAGATGTACCGGGAGCGGAATTTTTAAGACTTGAGTAAGAGTCATCATCGCGGAAATGTGTCATAAATTCGAAAGCACACAGAGACGCGCACACAGAGAAGAAAGTTATATAAACGCAGACCTTTCCTCCCCAATCTATTTTGGATGTCACGGGGGGCCCTTTCTGAAAAATTCTCCTCGGAACACGTGCGGCCCCGTGAAAATGCACTTTGGGGCAAGTGAAACTCTTCAAGGGGCTCTTGGCCGCAAACGAGAGGATGGGAACATATATAAAAATGCAAGATACAAAAAAATAAAGGGAATTTTTTGGAGAATTTCGGAGGCGACACAGAAACGTTTAGGGTCGAACTGGGGTCACATGTTACCACCCGCAGGCCGTGAGAGGCAGGGTAGAGAAATCGTCGAGTGACGACAGCCATGCCCGACTCATTGCAGCTTCTTCAGTTCCCTAGATAAGCGCCATTTTGGTCCACAAAAACGAAGTTTTCAACGAATAGCCTTCAAATTTTTGAATATAACACAAGACACTAAACTCTTATTTCAATTGAAATAACCAAATAATTTGGTAAATTAAATAATTTAAAAATAATTAATTTGTTAAATAATTTAAAATTAAGACTAAATAAATCACGATTAAATTTATTCTGATTAAGACAACAGAAAAAATGAATTTTAATGAATTTTCTAATTGTTATGCACTTAATAAAAATTAAATAAAGTAAACAGTTTCTACAATAATTTTTAAATATAAATCATTTTTAACTTTTATTTCTTCTGATTAAGAACAAGTTTTAAGTTAAAGATTATTACGAGGAAAGCTATTTTGATAGTTTAAAGTTTGCTAAACAGAAAGTCAATTTAAATGTAAACGCTATCTGCTTTAATTGAAAGTTATATCAAACATGAAATTTTTATTAATTAATAAATCCATTAAAACCCAAGCTATAATATTGCCAAATAAAAAAGATGAAATTAATCAATTATCAAAATTCATATATCAAAACAATATTACAAGCAGTTTTAATAATTCTTAAAATTATGAATAACATATTTTAGAACTTTTATAAACAATAGTGAAGAAAAAACATGAAAAATGATTCATGGATAAATATTTTTAATCAATATTTACTATACATGTCTAAGAATTTTCATGAGAACTTGAAGTGCGAAAATGCATTTTGTGTGTGTGATCTACCTATCAATCGTTTGAAGCATTAATTGCTTACTAGGGAGCTCTAATGAAACGAAAACTACGGACGTAAAACCCAAACAATTTTTTCTTTTTTGACTTTTCAAATAAATGGACATTAATTTTGTGACACAACCTATATTAAAATTTAATTTATCGGATCACAAAGGCTAAAACTATTAGATATCGCTTTCAAGTGCAGTTTTAGCAATTTAAACCAAGAAATCGGAAACCTCAAAAATGATTTTGACGAAAATCTTACTAAATTTGTCAACAAATACGTGATCAAAAATGGCGGCCAGCACAGATACTCAGTACGCGAGACATAAAGGGACTCAGAGAGCATCGTCTTGTCTATGAGCGCGTCTGTTTTTCCCACAATACTTGAGAGGCCCAACAAAAGGTAGTCTTACCGCCCGCGCAAAAGTGACGCAACGCGCCCCCTCCTCTCTTTGGGAGAATTTTTTCGCTTATTTTTATCGACACGAGGCCAAATTAGGACGTAGCATTCTTAGAGTTCTTTTTTTCCTCGGGAAATCAGGGTTTGGTGGTCAAAGTTTCAAAAAATGGCATATTTTGCAACAATCAGAGGAACTACACAAGCTGCAAAATGATAGGAAAGATCTTTATTATTGTGACGTAACATGTGTAGCTCTGTACAGAACTTGCCAATACTGAGTGGTAAATTTGATTGTAAAAGAAATTTTTAAAAACCAAATTTGTATTTTTCTCTGTCAGTTAATAGTTCAAAAATCATAATTGTTAATAAGTCTCCTACATCGAAACAAATGTAGATTTTTTACTAGTATGAACATAATTACTACATAACTTTTTCACTTAATTGTTACACACATTCGTAGTGGTGCAGGCGTGCCCCGGACTGTACCTTTAGATTAACGGGCTTCGAATACTCTCCCATCCCCAAATGCCTCGTAATTTTGAACCACGATCAATTGATGAGGTCACACCTAAGCTGGCGCCCTCCTCTCCACATCCACGCCACACCAGTGGAAAGACTTTGGACGTCACATATTAACGTGGACACGTCCTCAAGCCACAGAGTCTGGTTTGGTTTGTTTGTTTGTCACTCAACTCTCATTTTTTACACACGGGTGCTAATTAGACCGGGACCTACGGCTTAAAGTGGATTCCGAACCACTACAAACATCCATGCCCAAGGTGGGATTCGAACTCACGAACTGTTGAACCGAAGGCAAGAGTGCTAACCGTTCGGCTGCCAGTTCGGCTTAACCCACGGAGTTCCAGCAACACACAATTGTTATACAAAAATATTCTTTGTATCTTTGAACAAATACATTAATAGAATTGGTAGAAAATGTTGAAATACAAAAATTTCTAAAGAATTGTCCAAGATTAAAATGGAGTTTCAACTTAGGAAAGTTTTTAAAAATACATTATAACACTACAAAGTGAAGCTAACTTATAAAAAAGTAAATATTACGAAAAATGTGTTTTATTTATTACACTAAAACACATTACATATAAGAAAAACAGTTTCTGATGCATAAAGAAAATGTTTTGAAAGAACTAATCTATTTTAGGATAATAACTTGTGTTTACAACTTTTTTTTTTGCAAATCAACCCTTTACCTTTGAGGTGACAGAATTGTCTTAGTGAAGTCAATTAAAAATTTTTAATAATCAAAAACATTTATACAAGGAAGATTTTTAAACATGTTACAATACGTGAACTAACATTGAATTTTTGGGAAATGGATTTTCAAAGGTTATACATAAACAAGGTAAAATTCAAAAAAACCTTAACGAAGAATTATACATTGAAGTTCTTTTATAATTGGTGATAGTAAACCTCAATGACCTAGTGTGTGGAAGAAGCAACATAATTTATTGAATATTTTCACTTAATATTTGTTAGGCTTCAATATTTTATAAAATTTTTATATTAATTGTGTAAAGCCTTCCATTTTCATATTTATTCAAAATCTCATTTTGAACAATATAAAATGTAGGCACGAATTTTCTCTCACAAATATAGCTTATTTTGCCTAGTAAGCCAAACTAAACAATACTTTTTTCTTATAAATGTAGATATACCCAATATATTCCTTTCAAAGAAATAAAAATAGAGGCAATACGGGAAAAACATTCTAAAATTAGCGAGAAAGAGAACAGGAAAGCAAAATATCAAATTCACTTGGTAAAAACAAAATAGTGTCCCAAGCAAAAAGATTTTTTATGGTCCGTGACTTGATTAACACTAAAAAAAAAAAAAAAAAAAAAAGACTTGGTTTACAGTAAAACTAACAGTTCCAAAGTTCTTGTGTTAACAAACTCATTTCATGGCACCAAACGCGATAAACTGCGGAAACAAAGATAACATCGCCAACACGAAACCAATAGCGTGCACTTTGATTTTCCATCACTCGATCTTGTAGATTGACGAGAAGCTATTTTTTTTTTACATGAGCAAGCTTTAAGAAAAAATAAGCCAAGAATTCCTGAAATATGTGACATATGTTCACGCGACATCAGGGGAAAATCGAGTCTTCTGTCAAAGGCATCTGATCACTGGAAAAGACAACGCAGATAGTCGTGCGAGCGCACAAGTGATCCATTCACTGGCCTGGTGGCGAACAGAAGGTGCGTCGATACCAAAGACACGAAAGCACCGGTTGTCTGACAAAAAAATTCCGAATCCCCTTTTATCTAGCAAGAGGAATTACAAAAATCTCGTGCTCTCCAACGAGTGGAAGATAAGAAAGATAAGGTAGCTTCTGGTGTCGGAGGAATTTCTATTCTGAACAGATAATTTAGCCATTCCGAATCAATTGCCTAAGGTACAAAATTCCGTGCTGTAAGTTATGTTAACTACCCAAAAATTAGTTATTATTGTTGAGCACTTGGGAACAGAAGTGATAAATAAAACTAATTAAAGGTAAATAAAGCAATATTCAGTTCCACACATGATTATATACAGAATTTTCTTAAATAAAAAATCAATAAATTAAAATTGAGGAGGAGCTTTAAAATTTATAAAAAATTATTTCCCCATTTGAAAAAATAATATAAATTTTGAACATGCATTTTAATTTATTAAATTTTCATTAATTCACGTGTTTACTAGATGTATACATGCTTCTTTCTTAAAAACATTATGTAAGTTTTTTTTATGTTAATTTCTTTCTTAAGAAAAAAAAGTGTTGATTTTCATTGAATCATTTCCAAAAATTTAAGATTTAATTGAAAAAAGGCATTTTGATTAAGGTAATATATTCTGAAATTAAGGAAATATATATAAGTTTAGAGTAACATTATAATTCTACGAGCAATGTTACTGAAAACTATCATGTCATTATTAGATTAAATGATTAACATTGTGTGTGTGCTTCTTAAAAAATATATTAAGAAATAAATTTTTTAAAACATAAATAAAATTATATACTTGTTAAAATTTCGGGTTAAGGCTTTTAGCTGTTTTTAACAGATTATATTAAAATAAAAACAAGAACAAATTATCCATTAAATTTTCTCAACATTTGATGCCCAATATAGTAAATTGTATTGTTTTAGAGAAGCAGTGCTGATACTTTAAATATAATCTATCTAGACTTCAGTTGAGATTGACATTTTGAAAATGATAAACAAAATATTTTAATAAAAGAATTGATGCTTTTAATAAATTCTACATTAATTACGAATAATCCAATTTTATGTGTGTGTATGTCTCCTCTATTATTAATTCACAGGATACATTCGCTTAAATTTTTATCTGGTTTCCTCTACCAAATACCAATTTTACAACACAAAAACCTCTTCTTAAAAGTTCCTTTCTAGAAATTCTTACCATATATTTATTCTGACAGAATAGTTAATGTTTAGTTAAAGCAACATCATCATCCATCAATCACTCGACCTTGAGATGTACGGTTAACTGTTGAACTACCCGTTTCTTAAAACGAAAAAAAGGAAACTCGGACGCTCAGGTAACCGTGAAGGTAGGGATGTTATCCGGTGTGACGATTTGAGGACACTGAAGCTCACTATCACGTTGACTCAATTCACTCTAACACAGACATTTGCTTGAATAGAAAACATAAAAATTAAAAAAAAAAAAAAAAAAAAAAAAAAAAAGAACACTTTCCAAATCAAACATCCTGGCCGCTATAAAACGATACATTCAACCTTAGACAACAAAAACAACAATCGTAGATTCCTTTTGCCATTTGTATTTCTCTAAACGCGACGTAATTCCACAATCCATTTTTTTTTTCCGAATGACCTTCCAACGTCTATTTGTATGTCTGATTGAATAAGCAGGAATCCTTGACTGGATTCAGTCTCACTGCAACAAGTGGCGACACACACTCCGTTTCGATTATAAAGACTTGTCAATGTGACACACTTTCTCAATTCGCTTGACCCCGTTGTACGCGCTCATTCTGCTGGCTCATCCCCCGCTAATGGGCAACATGTCTCTGTTTCGAGATCTTGTCCCTGAACCGACTTTTGTGGAAGGATACCAACAACTAAGATTTTGAAGGATTTAATTGCGACCGTGGTTAATTGCTCCCTTTTTTTCCCCTCCCAGTGGATTCTTCCTCTTAATGACGAGATCGTGGACGTCACCTGCACGTTTCTTGATTTTTGTTTACGTTTTCCAGACAATTTGATGAAATGCGTAGGGCGGATGATTAATTGACAAGATATCTTAACTTCGTGGAAGCTCATCCGGGGAAATAAAGGGGAATAATTTGATGACGGCACAGACCGTTTTGGATTTTTCGACAGTAATCGACCGTATTTTGGCTTTTAATTGCACTTCTTTTCATCCACCTTTTTGACCGCTCGTGCTCTTGATCTACCGCATAAAAATAAGATTTTAAGTTTTGGAAAAAGAAAATCTAATCAAAATTAAAAATTCCTGGGTTTCATTGCCAAAATATTTTGTAAATCATGAATTTCACAAGCTCCTACCCATCTTTAACTTGTTTTTTAATGCAAAAAATTAACATCACGAAGACATTATCTCATGATTTTTAAGATGTAAACAAAAGATTATATCAGAATTTTAGACGGGATTTTATACAGCAGAAAAATTTTTTTAAATAATTAGGAAAGTATTTTTATATCTGATTCAGGCGGCATTTTTACAGCGCACTACCGAATAAGAAACTGTTATCGGCAAGTTATGATTCTCTCTCCGATTTTGCCTTTTTAATATTCAAAATTCATAGCCAAATAGCAAGTATAGTAACTAAATTAAACTTTAATTGTGTGTATATTTTAATGAAACCGAAAATATCGCAAATAAAAACCATTCTATAAATCTTATCATTACAATCTTTATTTGTAATCTTTCAGCCACAAGCTGCACGTATCGTTCATTGCTTATACCAAGTAAAATGAGTCATAATAAAATAAAAAATTTCTGCATGGATTTTGGAGATTTTATACATTTACAAAAAAAAAAAAAAACAGAGTATATATATATATATATATATATATATATATATATATATATATATATATATATATATATATATATATATAATACTTATTGAGTACTGAATAAATTTTTTCTTTTTTGCTGCAAAATTAGAAAAGAAAAGAAAAGAAAAACTTATTTTATAGAACATGTAATCTATAAGACGGCTATAAGTTTTTTTTTCATTTTTCTAGTAAGAATTTATAAAAAAATTTTATTAGATCAAACTAACAAAAAAATTATCAATTTCATTTGTTAGTAAATTTAACAGAAATATGTCCCAATAATTCATTAGAAGAATTTTTTTTTCCTATGCGTATATAATTTGAGAAGTCCGGTGGTTTAGTGGCACAGGTCCGAAGTTCGATCCTCAGGCTAGACAAGGTCGTGAGTCTTCCATTCCTTCAGTGGGTCGATAAATTGAATACCAAGAATGCTTGGGAATTAAACACTGGGGGTTTCGTGTTAGGCTGACCATCCGTTCGGGACATACGCTTCGCTCCCAATGTCCTTCGGTCAAGAAAACAGACATGGGCCCTGTACGCCTTGATCCGCACGGGTTGTCATGCTACGGAGTTTAATTTAGTATATAATTTAAAAAATTACTAAAAAAGTAAACTATTAGCTGTATTTTGGAAGTTTGTGCAGGTAATCCTAAAATTTTAATTTCGAAATTTTAGATCAACATGGTTGCGATTACATGTCGTAATCGCAATGCCCGCCTAGTTAAATGATACTTTTGTGGCTGGGAAGCCAAGAATCTAGGGTTCTTCTCCATGATCTCTACTTTTATAATTACGAAGACCTACTTTCGGGGCAACGATGCCACACTCAAAGGGTGTCCTACCATATAAGTTGTTATCACTTCCATCCCTTGGGAGTGCAGAAAGCTGGAAATCTTTGCAGCTGACGGGCATAAGTGAAAACACTATCATTACATTTCTAATTGAAAAACAAATTTCCATTTTACGTCTTTTCAAAAATAAAGTATTTCACCAGTAAATATATATTTAATTTTGATTATGAGAATTCAAGACTTGAAACAGCATTGCTTTTGAAACTGAATTTTAAGTTCTTAAATCTAAACGTAAGATTTTATTAACAAATTAAGCACTGATGCAATTCTAACAGCTTAGGTCTAGTTATAAATTTTAAAATGTTGGAAAACTTGTTTTATTATTTTTCTTGACATATCATAAATTATGCTTTGAATTCTTTTAATTATGAATTAGTGTTTTTTTTTAAAATTCTTGTTCTTATGTAATTATTATTCGCGTGTGTCAGTAAATTCACGAAAATTGACGATTCATCCCATTTCTAATTAAAAAGGGAGGGAAAATGATTGCACATTTTCTTGCTGATGAAAAAAAAAACAAGGCTCAACACCGAAGACATAACTTCTAATCCAATTTTGATCGTTGTCTTTCCTCGGGATTTAATAGCAGTAATTTCTGCAGCCACATTCAACCCGTCAGATCAGTGAGTGACGGTTTCTGTCAGACGGCTGCTCAAACCTTTCGTAACCCGGTTATCCCGAGGCGAGGGACCGCTTTGGGTCGATTTGTCAAGATCACGTCAAGATCTTTTCGATTGAGGCGCTTACCAATGTGGCAAGATCATGTTCACGATTATTATCCAGAGTTTAACATCGTAATCGCCCAATTGTCACCCGGTTATCTGGTCTAAAGGAGAAAACAGTCGCTTACCGATTTCTTTCCAGGCGATATTGGAAACCAGTAGCTTTGTTGTGTGTAAAATTATGCAATCAATAATAAATCAAAATAAGAGAACTTATCACAAAAGAAATAATTTTTTTATGAACTGGTGAATTTATATTTTATTATAAAATTTGATTGTAATTATAGTATATTTTCGTTGAAATAAATGATATTATTTCATGAATATTTAATTTTTGACGTATATAGACTTTTACAATATACATAGAAGGAAACGCTTGAGAATCTTTACAATAACAAGCATTTTTTTTTTTTTTTTTTTTTTTTTTTGTAAATTTCAGTTACAGACTAGAATTATAAGGAAATTTACAATACAATTATAAAATTTTTTAAAAAATGTATAGTAAAAATGTCAAAAAATGTAGATAAATTTAGTCATTTTAACTTTTCTTATTTTAGTTTTTAATTGGTAAAACATATATAAAAAAAATGCTTTTTTTGATATTCTTATATTGTGAAATAGTTTAAATCAATTTTCAAAATTTTCTGACCCATCTACAAGGTACTACTTTTTCTCACTTTTACTATACTATGTAACAATAAGAGTACCAGTTTTTAATTGACTATTTATTTTCTTCTAGTATTCTTTTACAAACGAAATTTAAATTCCTTTTTTATATTGTTTATGGTGTGTAAAAACCCTATTTAGCTTTTATTTACATTACAAATTCCAGTTCAATTTAATCCTACAGTTACGAAATAGTACAACTAGCTGATATATCAAAGTATGATATTGATATTTTTATTTTTTTGATTATTTAGTTACATCACATCTTAATTCCTCTGAGGAATAATTTCGCAGTTCTATTTTACAGGATCTAAGGTAGCTATTACCTTACTCGACATATTTGTTTGAAGACGCGATATTTGGTATTAAGAATTTTTCCATTAGTTGTTCTGTGAGTACTTTTTGGGAATAATAGCTTATAAGGTCAGAATTAGAATCTTATAGTGGATTTAAAAATATCACAAACTTTTTTTCGCTTGAGGTGTGAGCAGATAATCTAATTTACACATATTGTCGCAACTTTCAAGTATGTTTACGTCGGGTATAAAAAAAAGACAAATAGACAAGCTTCTATTTTTTAGAAAAGTGATTGTAAAGTGACAATAATACAATAAAGAGAAAAAAAATCTATAATTTTAATTTGCCATGATGAAGTAAATGTTTTCAAAATCACTGTATGTTATATACATTATTTGATTGAAATTTACCAAAGCAGCCCGCTCCATCTCTTTGCATGCTAGGTGCACCATTGTTAATTTTCACCCAAGCCAAGGAGGTAGGTAACATTAGGACAATCCTGAAAAATCCTTTTATTAGACAATCAATCTTGTAAAGTAATTATATAATCACCACAAACAACTTGCAGGTAAATATGGTGATCATAAAAAAAGCCCATTAGGATGTACGAGTAGTGACAGAGAGTAATGAGCATAAAGTTCATTAAATGAAGATATTTCTTCAACGAATAGAGATGCTTACAAAGAAAGTCAAAGTACAAGCAGGAGAATCATGGCAATAATTTGCGTAAAAATATCCCGTTAGTGTTCGGAATGCTATGTCTAATAATAATAAATATATAAGGGTAAAAGGTAAGTTTTTTCCTGCGCGAGTTCTAAGTTTTAAAATAGACGGGACTTGTCACTTCCGTTTAAAACAAATCGTTAAATGTTTCAGTAAGGCTTCCGGTGGAGGGCCCCAGTGCCCCCAATGAAGGGGCCCCAGTTAACCCCGAACCGTGTGCCCCTCCCTCTGGAAGGGAAGCTGAAAAAAAAAACTGGCAAAGAAAGAGGAAATAACAGAATAAAAAAAAAAAACCCTCCAGTTTGAGAGTCACCGTCGCTAAAGGCGATATTTAGCGACTTAAATCTTTCGAGAAAGTTTATACCATGGTCTCACAAAGTTGCGCAAATTCTAGCCAAGCTTTTTTTTATTTTATTTTTTTTTTTTTATTTTTTTTTTATGAATTTTTTAAAATTTATAGAGGAAATGCGTTCTATGTTTTTTTTTTCTGTTAATTTCTTAAAAATTATAACAGTCATTTGCCACTGCTTCACAATTAATTCATTTGTTTGTAAATCAAATTAAAAGCAAAATGACTCACTTGCTCCAGTGAATTGAGCACTAAATGCTAATTAATAAACAAAAAATTAGCTCTCGATATTTCCATACACGAAATATATTTTATTAAATAAAAAAATTTATTTTTAAGAAAAATGATTTCCTTAAAATATTATAACTATATTTTCATTTAATAGAATTAAAATATTAAGAAAAAAAGTTAATAGTTAGAAATATACTATTATTAATAACTTGTCTCAAACTGGATATACTATTATAAGTACTTGTTACTAATAATTTTTAGTTTATTCACAATGTACAAAGTAGGCACAAATAGCCCAAGCGGCTAAATTACTCTTTAATTAAAATTTAAAATTTAAATTATTTAAGGATTTTTTTAAGAATTAAATAAATGTTAAATTTCTTCCATCACAATATTTTATTTTTTTTAATATTAAAAAACCTAAAGGGTTTAAATTAAGACAAATGAGATTTTACTGTCCCCAGTTGTCAAAAACGCTCAAATAATTAAATGTGAAAATAAATTTACCATTAAATAAATTGTTTATAACTTTGTATTACATTAATGCATACATACATTCGAAGTGTATAAATAAAAAATCTTTTACTACTTTAAAATTAATAATTTTACTCATTTATATAAAGGAAACTATGTTAAGATAAATAAGGTGTAAACTGGGATAATTCTTTCTGGGAGTCACTGATACTGCTTAACATTATATCCAGAAAGGAATTTTACATTAAATTCATTGAGTTTTTGACGTGTGAAAATAGTTAAACCATTAGAAAGGGTTATAATTCAAAATTCAGTTAACCTATTCGCGAAATAGGAAAATGCACACCAAAATTTAAATTTTTGATTCGCTCCATCAAATATACATTTTATTACTTTGAGATGTGATCTTCAACAATTACCTTTTTGAAATATAAACATGAATAATTTAAAAGATTAGCAGATAATTGTGCAAGTCTCTAATAATTAGTTATGCCTATTTGATAGACTAGTTATAGTTTGCTTTGTTTCTGTTTGCTTAACTGATATAACTGAACCGAGACTAATGCCTTAGACAAGTGCCTATGTAAAGAAATCGCATCCACAAACTGTTGAAATCAAATTCGCAAAGTGAAACAATAATCACTCTTTTCTGGAAATTAATTAAAATGCAAATTTTCCAAATTATAATTGAACTATAGTATTTATTTTTTAGTTTATAGCATTTACTGGGAAATACCCCGAATTCATAAATTACCTTTAACTTCGGAACCTGCAATTTTTGCCAATGTTTTATGGATTTTTTACTTTAATATTTTTTATTATCATATAATAGATGATTAAAAATAAGTGTTTAATCTTAAAAATGAGTAATTTTTTTAAGAAATATTAAGATAATAAACCCCGTGGCACAACATCCCATATAGGGAAGCAAGGCCAACAATGCCCATCAGATTTTTTATAACCGGTTAAGTGGTCAGCCTAATGTGACACCCTCATGTTCTGTTCCTAAGCATGCTCCGATCACAATTTCTAAACCCATCGAACGGATCAGAGGTTGTATCGACTAATACGATAAATTAAAATATTTTTTTATTATATATTATTTTTATAGATAAGATATAATGTAAGATAAAAAATTTCTGCAATATGGTCTAACTTTTAGAAAGTACATTTTAAATGCAATCGTTATATTTAACAACAAGACGCATTACATTATATATATTATTACACATTACATTATTATTATTATTATTGAAAAATCAACTTAGAATAAATCAATAAAAATAATTATAATTTTCTCTTAATTTAAGTTGTTGTTCTCGTGTGCCAGCTAGGCTGGCAAATTGGAGTGGGCTGCTCCACTTTTCCAACTGAACCGTATTTGGTGTGGAGTCCGACTTCTTCAGTACACACAAATGCCATAGGGACCCGTTTATAGGGTAGGCAACCATTCACACACAAGGAAAGGACAAAGACAAGATAGAGAGAGAGAAAGTACATCCATGCTTGAACCGGGATTTGAACGCTGACCGGTAGAGAAGTTGGTCGGCTCCTAACTTAGTAAAAAGTTCTAATCAATTTTTCTATCAAATTTGTGTATGTTATGTATTAAGTTATTCAAGTTAAATCAATAATTTCAGACGCAATTTTACTTCCAAGATTTTCGACTGGAGTCGTTTTATACGAGTTTGAAAAATCAGGAATTTTATTGCATCACAGATCGTTTAGTAAGATGTCGAATGAAATACCTAAGAAGCATCGTTGTATGCAGTTTCTATAATCTTAAATTTCGCTAAAATAAATAACGAAAAAGGATTTTTATATGTAAACTTCTACAACACATTAGTGGAGAGAAAACGATCTAAAGCCCAGTTGAAGGAATCTTCACCTTAACCGTGAACTGATCGCATTAACTTATCATCTGAATGGAATGCTTAAGTTAACAGGTCACTATTTATAAAATATGAAGTTAGATAAGATGTTGCTTGTTAGGTATGTTACTCAACTGTCTTGTTCATGAAGACTTTTTAAACTAGATCCTGTTTAAAGTGGATTCCGGACTACTACAAACATCCATGGCCGATGTGGGTAAACTGAAATCAACAGTTTAAAGTAGATTTCAAATCACTAAACAACCATGGCTGTAGTGGATAAACTGGAATCTACAGTTTAAAGGGGATTTCGAATCACTAAACAACCATGGCTGTAGTGGATAAACTGGAATCTACAGTTTAATGGGGATTTCGAATCACAACACACAACCATGGCTAAAGTGGGAATGAAAACCAGGTACTGTCAGAGCTATTCGACTGTTGCTGAGCGAAATTAGATAAGAATGCGATATGACCATATAAATTTTCGAGCAATTTGACTGTTTACGCCAACTGATTGAAGATTCATTGATTTATGAGATCAATGAATCTCAATAAGCAGGCGTAAACACAGAAATGAGATTGAGATTCAGAGTTGCTCAACGGTTTCAGCTTGCTTATTTTTCAGTTGCTGATTTGCAGTTCTAAAATCATTCTTTACTCTTAACGACTAATTCATTTAGGACTCGACTCGCTTTAAGTCGGAACCAAATCTTCAAATATTCAAACGCAATGTAGGAGTTGAGCCCAAAAATTTTAATCTAAATGACATAGTATCGATATAGTTAAGATATTAGTTATTAAATTAAAAAGATTAAGAGCAGGTGGTTCAAACAGAAGTGCTAAAGCATTGAGATTCGATTCTGTCTACAAATAGCAAATATTTTTCTTTTAATATTAAAATAAGGAAGTACCTCATTATTGTCATTTTATAAACAGATAAATATTAAGAATAATAATAAAAACAGAAAATTTTACTCTGGTATTCTGAATATATCAAAGTGAATTTATCTAGTTAAAGTTGTGCATATTTAATATTATTTGCTATGCAACCAAATATATGTATTATTTAGAGTTGCGCAGCGAAAAAAAAAAAGCGAAAAGCACTTGAAAATCATTCAGAAAACTACTTTCTCTCATTTCCTTTTCCAACAATAACATAGTTCCAGAAAAGTCACCAGCGCAAAATGCACACAAAAACTAAAGAGTCAGCATTTTCCGTTTTTATATTGTATATTGAAGTATAATAAATACAAGAAGTCTAGAGTGACTACAATAATAATAAAATCTTATCAAATCATAACACTTCTTCGCAAGAGTTTGTGCAAGAAGAGAAAAAGAAGTAAAAACGTCCTCCTAATATTTTTGCTCCGAGTGGTTTTGCTTCCGGTCTGGAAGATCACCTAGTTAATTCACTTCCGGTTAACAACTTGCTTCTCTGCCTCGTCCGACAAATAAAATAAATAAATGCATAAGAAGTAAAAAAAATAAAGAAAATGAGATAGGAGAAAAATAAAGGAGAAAGGAAAAACCGATGCTCATTGGTTTTGTTCTCTTCCTTCGCTCGGTGGGGCCGAAAGAAATAAACAGAAGACGCGAGCCGAAAGAAATGCATTCCATCACAGAAGAGAGATTGCCGCCACGGATGACGCCAAGCACTTCGCCAAGGGGAAACAAGATTAAAAAAAAAAAAGTTAGCCAAGAGTGAATGAAATTTTTATGCTTGAGTATTTTAGGTGGGTGAGTGTATATCGATCAAAGGAGTGAAGCAAGTGGATTGAAGGAGAAATAGAAAGGAAGGAAAGGGTAAAGTTGATCTTAAAGCATTATTTCTTGAGGAAAAAAAATAAAGAAATATTAGAAACTTTTAGGAAATGAGCATTTCTTACATTCACTAAACTGAAGTATCGTATTTCTAGTAAAATTATTAAGTGTTTCACAGGATAGAGTATTTATAAAACACACGAACAACTTGTTGGTTATTTAAATAAATAAAATTTGTTTATTTGTCAGAAATGTGCATCACACGGGTATCGATCGTACATTTTCCATAAAACGGCCGATTTGGTTGTCGCTCAGATTACTTTTTGCGGACGACAGTTAACTTGGGAAGATGTTAAAGTAGTTCTGAATCCCTACAACATCCACGCTAATGAGGGGGAATCAAACCTCCAAACTAAAGATCAGAACGCTAATCATTTATTTGTCAGTTCGGTGAAAATTGATAGTGACCTTAAATCGCTGATAACTATGTAATTATTACTTAAAACACTTTTAAGATTTTAAAAAGAAATTTTAAGAAGATGCAACACTTGGCGGAGTAAATTGTATAAAATTTAAAAAAGTGATTAAGTTTTAGCTTCGGCATCAATCAACGATCGCTTTGTACAAAATGGTTAATTAGTTGGTTTGGTTGGTTTGTTTTTTGCTCAACGGTCATTTTTTGCACACAAGGGCTAATTAGACCGGGACCTACGGCTTAAAGTGGATTCCGAACCACTACAAACATCCATGTCCAAAGTGGGATTCGAACCCACGAACTGTTGAACCGAAGGCAAGAGCGCTAACCATTCGGCTGCCAGCTCGGCAAATGGTTAATTAGACAGGAATCTAAAGTAAGACGTGAATTCCCAATTGCTACAAAGATACAACCAGAAGTAGGATTGGAACTCAAGCTATAAAAACGAAGGCAGAGTGTCAACATTCTGCTGTCGGCAAAGAAACTTAAAGATGATAAGACATCATACTGAACACCAGAAACATCCACGTAGGATTATAATCAGATTAATCAGCAATTATGTGCATTGGTACAATCAACATTAGAGTTTTAAACAGGTTTATTACAAAGCTTACTTACCTTCAATTTAGAAATAAAAATCGGTTACAATATGGGCGAGTATGAATTTCTTCGGGTTAAACAGAAAAAAGGTATTAAATAATGTACATCTCAAAAAAATATCAAGATAAGTTTATAGCTAACTGTAAAAGAACGATTTTTCAACAATAACTTTATCATGATCATGTATGTGAATCATGATAAAGTGATTAGATGTTTATCAACTGTTATCTGTGAACTACATATTTATTTTTCCTACAGAAATCGTAAAAGATAAAACTAGATCGTTGAACCAACTACAGTTAAAGTTCGAGTCAACTATAAGCCAAACTATTCCTATCAAGGTAGTGCAATGAAAATTTCGAATTAGCTCTGGTATTGATAGCATATTGTTAACTATCGCCATCGATAGTTGACAAAAATTTCAAAAATATACGAGATAAAATACACAATTCATTATTTTTTATGTAGTTATTTCAAACTAAAGATATTTTTGATATTTCTATTAACATTCAGGGAAAAAAAAATTAAATTCAACATTCATTTTTTTTAAAATTCTGATTTACGATATACGCACGCAAGAATAGTTTAAAAATTAAAGTTATATAAAAGCTATGGTGTGATTTACTGATGATACGTTGAGGAGAAAACAATGCAAAATAAAAATAATTTTGAAAATTTGAAAGAGATACAATACTGATCAAGCTTTTTTTTCTTCCATAATTTGAGTCCAAAAGTACTCATTGAGAAAAAAACACTCCAGTATAATACTGAACATAAGCATTAAGAAATTATTAAAGTCCATACTTCAGTTTCTGCTTTGAGCTATCTTTCAGCTTTAATCGCTATTTTATTGAATTTTACTTAGAACTCAAACTGCAATATTCAGATTTCCCAATGACAACTAACTGCGGGTAATTTTTATCCGAATTCAAGTATGACAAGTTACACAAAAAAATCACCATGTTTTAATAATTGTTTATGATAAATTCAACCAAATAAAACAATTGTTAAAGTGTCAACTGTAAACCAAGTAAAATTTCAATTCTCAAAAAATCCGCCAACTGAGCGATAAAAAGCCATCAAAAATCCAAAGTACATGTTTCCTTTGAAAAGAAAAGAATGATTGAAAGAAGGTGAAAAAAAAAGGAAAGGAAAATTCCAGAAAAAGGAAGAAATTGGGGAAGGGGACAGAAAACCATGGCCAAGAAAACAAGAATAAGACGAAAGGAGAAGGAAGAGCTATGGTCGAACTCTTCACACTGGCAAGGAGCATCAGTCTCCTCACAAACTCCACATGAAGGAAAGGCGCGCGCACCAAAGGAAACGCCCACATTGTATCTCATTGGACATTCTTCCCGTAAACGCTTTGGCATGCCGACGACAGCGATATCTGGGGGCGATTTATTAATTCTAAGGTTTTTGTTTTCGTTTTTCGCCGGCGACTCTTGTCAACGTGTTTATGTAGCAGCCAATAAAACATTTTTTCTTTAAAGATGGAAACAAAAATGCCTCCACGCGCCTCCGTTCTTAAAAGAGTAAACACACGAAAACAGTTCTGAAAACGCTGAGTGTATTTATATTCATGCTA
This sequence comes from Latrodectus elegans, assembly GCA_030067965.1. Taxonomy (NCBI): domain Eukaryota; kingdom Metazoa; phylum Arthropoda; class Arachnida; order Araneae; family Theridiidae; genus Latrodectus; species Latrodectus elegans. The sequence goes on from CM057815.1 coordinate 60,567,244, forward strand.
TTAATAAAGTGTTTTAAAATTTGTGTTCGGTTCTCTTTTAGAGGTAGGAATAGTAAGGTTGCTATTTCATTCGCCAAAACCGACGATTTAAAAATTGTGTAGATGTAATTCATATTTAAAGACTTAATTTTTGACAAAATGTACATTTTTTTAATCGGGATTAAAACTATTGCATTTTTAGAGAAACAAACTTTAAATTAAGTATTCCAAGAAATTATGTTGATTGCTAAATGCTGAAGAGCAAGTTCAGATTTATTACTAGACACAGTGTAATAAAGAGAAACAGTATTTTTTAAGAATCAATTCCAATAGGAATGCTTCTTTGTCATCAACTACATACCTTGTGGTATTGACTTCAATAATGCATTGATTAATCAAATTTGTTATAAGTAAGCATGAATTCTGAGTAAATAAAAAATTTTATTAGAATTTTTTTTCTTTGAGGTCACTTTTCGTCAAGAAAATAGATTCGACTTAAAATGGATTTCGTATCATTACAAATTGATGCGAGTCGAACTTGCAAATCAGCCATAAGCGGAATGAGTTGTGATTAAATTACATTCTGGTGACATGAAACATTCACGTCGCCAAACATCACGAGCGTAAAATACGAAATTGCAGAATACAAGATAAGAATAAAATAATAGAAATATTTCTAACGACTTTTGACATACGGATCGGAAATTTTCACACCTTTCTTGCACTAAAACTAAAGTGGGGGAACTATTTACTTATTTGCACAACTACAGGTATAACAAAAAGAGATTGAAATAAATTTCGATATTTAACATAAAAAGAATTCAACCGGAAACTACAGCAAAAATTTTATCGTGCCAAATAAAAATGATCGCGAAATTTAGGATTACTCGAATTACGGTAAATTCCCCGTAGGACTAAAAATCAAAGCGACGATATTTATCATATTAAGTCGCAGAGAATAATTTCGAAAAGTTTTCCATACTAGTGTCATGTGTAATCCACGAAATCTAAGGAATTATATTAGCAGTATCTGTTATACATCCAAGGGTAAAGCTGTGCGTAAGCAACACGGTACATGTTGCAGTTTGGCACTAAAAGATGATCAATATTGAGCAGATATTTTCCCCGCCATCTCTAAATAGCATCAACGGAATGTTATTAAAAGGTGGTTTGTATTACAGGGCATGAACAAAAGCCGCAGAGGCTTGGTTTGTTAGGTCGTATTTCTCCATACCGGAGATAGTGAGTTTGAGTCCTCGCTTAATGAAGATCCGTCATGTTTATTAAAGGCCTCTGGGACACGTTAAATAGATCATGGTCGCAATGTCCTCCAAAAGAAATGATATCCTTGGGAATTGCAAATCTACTATTCAGGGGTCTTCTGCTAAGCTTCTGCTTTTAAATTATAAAGCCTCCCTCTCGGTGGATTTCATCTAACTGGTATAGCCCAATTCAGTGCTGGGTACCGGGAAGCATGCTGATGTAACCGCATATTTTTGGTTGGTGTCGTGTCCAAGAAGACAAATGGACCCGTGACCGCCAATGATGTCTTAGCCAGCTTCACTATATTCTCTGTGAATTAAATTAATTGTGGGTATTCACCGATATTCCGGAGAAATGCTAGTATTGCTGGACAATTGAAAATATGGCTCGAAAAGAATTCTTCATCAGGATAATTAATACATTTTACGTATGTCTTAGTATTGTATACATTTATTTTCATGCCACCGAAGTTGCCTGTTCTCAATCTCGCATAGACACAGTTAATATGAGGAACTTTAAGTCCATATAGAACCTGCTACCCTTCGAGTTGAACTCTAATCAGTATACCGTCGTTAATATGACCATGATGATTTAAATTAAATAAAAAAGTATACATTCAATTTATACATTAAATTCATTTTATAACTTTCAATCTCATTACAGAATTTTCTTTTCATTTGTTAAGTAACCCGGAAGTACTGAATATAAATTTAGCCAGATACAGGGAACTAAAAAACCAAATAGTGCAAGCAATTTTAGAACTGAGGATTCAGAAAAAAACCTGTCTTTACAAAAGAAGTTCTGTTTCAGGGGGATTAAAAAAGATGAAAAGGACTCTATTTCATTTTCAATTTTTTATTTTATTTATTTTTATTTTTTATATTCGGATTCACTAAGAACAAAGAAACTTAAGACTTGTTCGGAAAGAGAGGTACTAGATGGGTAACGGGTGGGGGTGTAGAGGCGTCAGTTATTCCAGAAGGTTCTGCCCGAAATCCTAAAACCAACAGTCACCAAATGCACCAAAAAACTAAACTCGCTCCCCCTAGAACACCGATGTATTTTCAGCAAACAAGAAATTACACGACGGTCTTTGTTGTCGAAAATGAGCGTGGTGGCAATAGTGCAATTTTAAATTTAAAAGTCCTCAGTTCTTGATCAAGAATCTACACAAATGTTATACATTAAATGTTGTATGTATATATAAAGCAGTAAATTAATGTATCACTAAAATATTTTAATTTTAAGAGAAATTAATTCTGCTTGTATAACGTTACATAAACCAATCCTTTATCAATAAAGAAATATTCGTTTATCATCTGTTCATTTAAACGGATGAACTTGCGGTTTTCTGTATGTACTGACATGCAACTAAATTATTTTTGAAGAACAATAATTTAGATACAGTGGCAGTACATTTGCTAATATAAAATCCCTTTGTATGTATATGTATACATGTAAAGCAATGGATGTATAATTTCTGATACAGTAGAGCACCAATCATCCGAACCCATTCGGACCGGACTCTATTCACATAAAAGTATTTTTTTCACAAAAATGATCCATTTTAAGTAATTATTGTATGTTAAAGAGAGAAAAAACTACATATTTTTAAAAAAACGAAATCAATTAAATGAAAAGGTAACATTTATGCAAGTTAAGGTACTTACAAAAACAGTATATTAATACCATATGTATGTACATCACTGTAAATGAAAATCATTGCTTGCCGAACATCTCGGTCAGAGTAAGCTGTTTTCAAGCAGTCAAGTCGCGCATCTGCTTTATAATGGGAATTTTTCATGTGATCATACCCTGGCTAGCTTTCCATCTACTTCAAACCTGGCAAATGCTTCACTAGATGACAGTCTGCTTCATCTAGGGCATTTTCACCCTCTTCTTGTATGTTTTCATTAGGTTGACCATCCTTTGCAATTTGAAATTCCCAGTGTCTGACTTATAATCCATTCCTCTATATCTTCAGCACTCACTTCTGAGAATCGAGTCATTTTCAAAAGATTGTTTTTTAAATTCCTCAAGTGACATGTCTCTCTTTCTTTTTCATTTTCTCGCTATTTATTTTTTACCTTTCTTTTTCTTCTTAATTTGTTTTTTGAAATTCTGAAAGCGATTCCGATATTTAGCGATTTGGTTATTCAACGATTCGGATAGACGGAGTTCAGATAGTTGGAGCTCCACTGGATTTTCATTTATAATTATGAATTTATAAATGGAACAATTTACCTTCTAATAAAGCACAAAAGATTTTAATTAATACTTTCCCAATAATAAAGGGTTTAACTTAACTTGGTTAGATTTTGACTAGAAATATATAACTTAACAGCCTAATAATCAAAGGTAATTAATAAAATAATATGTATTACTGTGATTATTGAAACAGACTTAGAACTGAAAGAAAGAAACTCTAAGATAGAATTTAAGAAAGTAAACTAACAAAATGTGATATAATAATTGGATATGGCTAGATACTCTATATTGCACTGTTTAGTAATAATAGTTAATCTAATAATTAATAGGTTGTAATAGAACGTCTAAAATAAATTAACATTTGTTATATTTTGTCTAATATACACAATCTTAAAAAATAGTTTGAGGAATTAAAGAAAAATTAATAATAATTAAAAAAACCTAATTAGACATTTTTCTGTATCTCTAGTTAATATAAAAGAATAAATTTTTAGCACTATTTCTCATATTTCTCCAATTCCAGTTACTTTGAAAACGAATTATACAACAAAATTAATATTTGAAGCTAAAATAAAATCTCAATCTATAATAAAAACACAACTTCTTTATAAATTGTATTAATTTAAAGGTTACTATTAAAAAAATCCTCTAGACTTTTGTTTATAGAAATTTCAATATCAATACAACTTAATTATTCGTAGAACGGAAATCTCATTTTCTTCCCGGCGATTTATGTTTCATTGAAAACATTCGAAACCATTTATTATTATTTTTTTCCCAGTAAATAACGATATTCGAAAACAGCCTAATTAATGCAAAATACCTATATGATTAAACAAACACAAAAGAAATCGTAGAAAAGGAGAGGGTGGAAGTCATCCCCATCAACATGCCAAGATTAAACGAAGAAATCTCAATTTTCACTCCTCCAAAAAGACCGCATCCCTTGGAAAAATTTCCCTGACAATCACCTGAAGAAAAAGGGAAAAAGACACAAGAAAGGGAAAAAATAATCACTGGAGCAGCAAGCCAAACAAACAATAAATAAGAAGGGAGAGTGTATAATATTTTTGTGCATTAGCTAAAGTTGAAGAGAAGGAGTTTGCAGAAAGAATCGAAAGAGTGGGGGGAAGGATTCAATCGATACGCAGCATCGTCATCAAAAGGAGTGGAAGGCAGATGCGGGGGAGTTGAGAGGGGGAGTAAGGCACAGGGGTGAATAATTCATAGTGTGTGGCAGCTCCAGAAAGAACCAACCATATCCCAGGGAAATGTACACAGTCTGCCAAATAGGAAGGGACACGGGAGCAACTAATGGCTTTATTTGCAGGTCGCGGGTGGCAACACGCGAGTCGCAGCCGCCAGGGGGCACTGTATGCAATCTTTTCCTTAAATCTAGAATTCTGATTGGCTAAATGTTTTTCTTTAACCTTTGAAAAATTATCGTTTTAAATTAAATGATTACACACAGAAAATAACTTCAGGGCATTAAACATTACTCGACTTGAAGTCCTTTCAGTATATTAGAATAAATGATAGCAAGAATTTGAATAAGGCAAATTATCCAACAACTTTAACTACTGTTTTAATGCCATCAGCGAAACACTGGTTTAAATCAAAGATAACTGCTTTTATTACCACATTTTTAAAAATGAAGAGCAAAACAACTACCGCTGAATAAATTCACTGATTTTTATATTAAAATTCAATATCTTGGCAAGTTTGAATGTGTGAGTGAATATATAGCCATATATATTTAATAAATAATTATTTAATTTTTAAAAATATATATATATACATATATATAGGAAACTCTTACTTAACTGGAAAAAGAAAATGCAGATTTACTCATAAAAAAAAATCTTGCTACGAAAAACTCACACTAGAGTTCTGATAAATTCATAATTTTATCGATAATGATAATATATTCAAGATGTTGTCGAAATCATGCAATAATTTTTATATGACACCTTTGAGCGTAACATTTAAAAGAGTAAAGAATAAAAGGGTGTTACGAATGATTTATTCCATTGATATATACACAAACATCTGGAATTATATAAATAAAATAAACAAATATAAGAATTCTAACAATTGAAATCAGCACAAAATGGTTGATATACTGATAAGAATATCAATAAGAACAAATGACCCCTTTGAACTTCCAGGTCACTAATCTTTCAAATTTTGACTTGCAATTTATCTCAGACAAAGTAGCAATAAATGAAATATTCATATATATATATATATATAAATTGGCAGTTACACGTTTATGTACTTTTAGTCAGAATATATATATCCTTTAAGTGAACCATATAATCCATCCTTTATGGATGCAATGTGCTTTAATAATGATATAAAATCATAGGAGAAATTTTAAATTATTATATTTTTTAAATATAATTAGAGTTGATTTTACTACCCATATAATTGCTTAACTAAACAAAAATGTAAGTTAAAAACAGAACATTTTCAATCAATACATATTCTTGAAGATGTAAATCTTCAATAGAATGTATATTAAATTATCTAAGTTCTGATGTTGTGTAAAAATACTGAATTTTTTTTTTCTCTTAAGTTAAAATACTTTACTTGAATCGTGAAATATATGTATAACGGTTTAAGTTTCCACAAATTGTTTCTTTTGAGATTTCAAAAACAGTACAACTAACCAAAAAAGATTAAGTCTGCTTCCCGTGGGAAATTATCACTTGTGTTGTAGAGAATACTGAATTTATACATTTTTACCAAATGCTACAGAGAATTTATTTTTCGTATATCCTCGATTCTCTTATTCATTTATCAGAAGTAAATAAATATAATTTACAAAGAAAGGTGGAGTTAGTGCAACAAAAACAATTGATAATTGCTTGCATTTACTTTACGAAATCAGTTGAATAATTAAACTTCATACATATATATATATATATATATATATATATATATATATATATATATATATATATATATATATATATATATATATATATATATATATATATATATATATATATAATGAGATGAAAGTTAACAATTTTATATAAAAAATTGGACAAATCTAGAAATTTATAGTTAATCTACAGATTTTTAGATAAGTTTTTACTAATCAATCTAAAAGTCTACAGTTTAAAATGGATTTCAAATCACTACAAGCATCCATTATCGAAAGTGGATCCAATCAATCAACAATAAAATAGAACTTCAGATATTTTAAATCTTGAATTAATTTACTGAAAAGCTAATTTTTTACTAATTTATACTTGTTTCAAATTCCTCTAGCATAACATAACAGTACAAAAATGTACTGTTGATAGTTCTATAGTACTTTGTTTAAATTTTTTTATGCTTGTTTAACTTAGTAAATGGCACTTCAAACAAAATGTTTTAAAATTTATCTGAAGAAAAGAAAAGCATAAGAAAAATTTTCTTTAAATAAAAATTCGTCGTAGGGAAATTGCATTTACACTATTTTGTAAAAAATTATTTCCTTTTCTAACAGCATGAATAAGTTTAATTATTAACTAATTAATTCAGTTAAAAATCTAATCTAAATAAGAAAACTTTGAAATGAAAGGAATATAAATAAAATATTTTAATCAACTATTTTACATTCTGAAATACTCGTATGTATGCATTAAGATATATAAAATATAATTAAAGTAAATCAATGTATAAATTACCATTCTTCAAAATAATTGGATGAAATTTCACACTCACCTGAAAAGAAAAAAACATACATTACTATACAACCATAAATGTCATTAAAAATATTAAATTCTATACATCACTTTAACTATCAAACATAAATTATAATAGTAAATCAGTTCTTATCGATTTTAGATAGAAATCGATTTAGTTTTTATTTGAAAAGATTAAACAACAAAGCCACAAAAACTGCAAACGATAGCGAAATAATTTTAATCCATATTTTTTATGTTTATTCATAAATATTTTTCTATAGTTAATCTACATTGGCATTGGTATTTTCGTGAGTTACTCGTGTATAGAGAAGAATAATTAAATGGGAGACATGCCACTGTAACTTCGGAGTTTCCAAAGTTACAACCCATAATTTTTATTCGAACAGACAGGTGCATTTCTGGTAAGGGGGGGGGGGATAAGGTTGGACAAATCAACAGGTAAACATTTAGATATCCTAATAGGAAAGGAAACAGGGGAAATGGGTCGTGTTTTTTCTATGTGAACGCTTCTGTTATCATTATCTTTCACTCGTTTTTTTGTTTTTGTTTCTTTTTGTTTCTTTCAGCTGCTGCAGCTGAAAAGTGCATATTCTCAAGTAGTGTGGTCATGATGACATTTTAAGGAATAATCTACGCTTTATATACAATCGAGTATGAATAATTTTTTTTTTATTCCATTCTCCATGAAAATATCAAGTTTAACTGTAAGAATAATTAGGTGTAAATTAGTTTATTAAAATTCAATATTAAGTTTCAATAAGCGGATTGCTTAAAATTGTGTTAGGTAATTTTCCATAAGTTTCTAATATAACAACTGATATTTATAGATATCATTAAATAGGAGAAATTTACTATTAAATATATTTCTAGTTAATAAAAAATAAATTTTCTGAACTGAAACCTATTTCTCACATTTCTATCTAGAGTTCTAATTATATCAATACGTTTCAATCTTGATCGTATGATTGGTATACTGCGATACAAATATGTCACAATTGCACAATATTATATATAATATAATAAAAATTCATAAATAAAATATTAAAATAAAACTATAATCTTCACTTTTTTACATTTTATATAAAATATAAAAGTATTTTTTACCAATAATTTAGGCAAAAGTAAAGAATAAATTTGTCATTGCGCAAAGAAAATTTTATTTTCTCGTGCCGTTTCTTGGGCAATGCAAATATTTTTAATATTCAAGTTAGTTGAGAAAGAAGATGCTGATGCTCAGTTACGCAAAATCCAATTTTTGTAGTGCTTTCGACTATACAGTGGGAAACATTTCATTCCCCCACTAAGCTTTACCTCATGTTGCTTTAAAGACTAAGGAAGTAAAATTTACATTTTTTTATACGTTTTTAGTGCACAAGACATCATTTGTATACGTATTTTCACAATATTTTACTTGGTTTTCAAGAAGCAATGATTAGTCTTTAAAGTTCTCTTTTTGTTGCTGCAAGTGTATATTATTAATATAATTTTTTGTGAATCATAGTACAAAGTGTTTACAAAGTTATTTTGAAAGTGCGGTCAATGAAAGAATTAAGCGATATGTATACAGGATATATTATAAATATATAATAGTTTTAAAATTAGTAGCGAATATTACTGACAGATGTCGCTGTTTCTTGTAGTAGTAAGAATTTCAAACCATTAAGTATTAAGACAGCAAGAAGTTATGGTTGGTTGGTTTGTTTGTCGCTCAACGGTCATTTTTTGCTCACAAGGGCTAATTAGACCGGGACCTACGGTTTAAAGTGGATTCCGAACCACTACAAACATCCATGCCCAAGGTGGGATTCGAACCCACGAACTGTTGAACCGAAAGCAAGAGCGCTAACCATTCGGCTGCCAGCTCGGCAGCAAGAAGTTATGAGTAATCATACTAAATTCGACAACATATTAAGTGCGATATGCATTGACTGTGTTGCTACTATGGTATATAACTCCACTTATGGACAACGTTTAGTTATTATTTTTTAATCAAATCAGTGCGATGGTTTTCACACCCAAGGGTCGAGGTAGCCTTGGCGTTCTCATTATCTGAAGGTAGTGAGTGCGAATCTAGGTTAACCAAAGATTCCGTCGTGTTAGCTAAAGGCGACTGGAACACGTTAAAACAAGGTGTGGTCGCAATATCCTCCTAGTGAAATGATATTTGGGGTGGTTGGCCTTGAAATTTTTCTACTGGGCACTTGCTTTGAAATCACGAAGACTTTATCCGTCTTTTTCTATCTTAATTGGTAGAGCCCAACTCAGGATTAAGTGCAAGGAAGCACGCTGATGCCGCAATAATTACGGTTCTAAAAGTTTTAATTTTTAAATCGATCAATTTCCATCAACGTTTAAATTTTCAACTCTGGTGAAAAACTAAAGTAAATTAAAATTGTTAGATGTTAAGTACATGTTTGTAATGAATATCTCTCGTATACACGCTTTGATTTCAAATGTTAATGCCACCAAAGCACTGCATTATATATAAGAAAGAGTGTGAGCTGTAATTCAAAGGATGTAAGATCATCCATGATTTCGTGTCTCATTCTTTCTTACTTGTTTTCACTAATCAACTTTTTTCTCTTTATTTTTGATTTCTCTTAAAAGAAAGAAATGAAATTATCATCTCTGTGAGAAATGTGAAATAACTACACATTCAGAAAAGTAAACATTATAAATAAGAAGCAACGTGAATTCCGAATCTTTATTCAACAAGTAGTATGTCAAGAAATTATAAAATGAAAATATATGAAAACTAAAGTTCAATTTTTCAATAAAACGGACACAGTGTATAAGTACCTACTAGTGCCACCAATTGGATGATTCAATACATTATTAAAAATTGTTAGTAAAATTTGTTATATGAACTGTTTTTGGTGTTGTCGTGTGCCAGCCAGGCTGGCAATATGGGGTGCGCTGCTCCATTTTTTTAACTGAACCATAATTTGGCGTGGAGTCCGACTTTTTCAGTACACACATGCCAAAGGGACCAGTTTATAGGGTAGGCAACCATTCACACACAAGGAAAGGACAAAGACAGGATAGAGAGTGAGAGAAAGTACATCCATGCCCGAACCGGGATTCGAACCCATCACCTCCATATCCGCAGTCAGGCACTCTGACCACCAGACAAGCTGGTCACAGCTATTTTTTTTAATATTTAAATATGGATTAATATTATCGTACAATAATTTTTGTTAGTTTGCGATTTTTCATAAATATGTGAATTAAAATATGTTAATTTACGAACTGGAATAAAAAAAAATATATGTATGACGTTTTAAGCTAATTTTAATTTACATTTAAATAACTTTAAAAAAAAATTCCAAAATAAATAATAATAAAGCGCGTGATGGAATTCAGACTAAGACAGTCGTCAGGACAACTATCAGTATATATCTAATTGGCGTTTGTAGACCTTTCAGAAATCAAAGTTTTTGGTTAAAGGGTCATCTGATTAGATTACAACTTCACGACACGATCTCGGTTTAAAATTACATTGTCACCATTTGAGACGTAAACCGTAGCTAGGAATATTATGCAACTCTATACAGACGTAATTCCTTCCAAATATGAATAACATTAATAAACTGAAGACGTCATTGAAGTTTCAAATCTTCCTTACAGAGTCTGAAACATTTTTCAAAATTAATCAACAGGTTAAACATTTCCTCACACTTTTGAAATAAATGAGACAGATATTTGCTTAGAGATTGCTGTTAAAAGCATATACACCTTTCATTCTTTAAATATCTTCCTCTTATAATGAAGAATCGGAAACAAATTCTATTCTTTTTTTTAAGACATTGAAAATTATCTGAGATATTCACGAAGTCTAGACATATGATTTACGACTGTGTAACTCACCTATAGTCCAATATTTCTCAATCTCTACCGCTAAGCAAATAAATAAAATAGGGAAAAAAAAACACATCTAAACTTATCCCTCGCTACATAAAACTTATCTGCCAAAAGTAGTCAAAATAAGGTAGCGTAAAATGCAAGCGGAAAAGTCAGTCGCAGAAAGAACACAGAAAGGAAGAAGGGGAAAAAATGGAAAGAAACTGAAAAGAAAAAAAAAGAATGCAAAAAATAAATAAAGGAGAGAAAGGATGTTGTGCTCCTTATCTTGAGCTTCCTTTGCTCGGATGGACAGCGGTCGCCATGGCAACCGCATCCGATCTCTATAAAACCTCTTCTTTCCTATTCTGCAGAAATTTTCTCCTCTTTTTTTCTTCTTATTTCGGAATGGGAGAGGGTAAAAGATAGAAAGAAGGAAAGGGGAAAGAAAAAGAAATTTTCTTTTGCGCCCGAAGCTATCTGGCCAATTGAATCTCGCTCGCTGTTTACCCGTACGGCGTTTTGTTTCCAGGTTATAGTTATCCGTAGGTTTTATCGCAGTATTAAAAGGAGTCAATGAGCACCCCCCGGGTGATCATATGCTCCCCTCCCTGGCCCCGCATACCGCTACGATTTTTAACTACCTCAACTCACCCTCATTGTTAGTCGTAATTAATCACCGCACATTCTGGATTTATTCAGCGAATTAACGTTGATGGGAACTGGAATTCAGAATACTGCTTGGCGACATATTTGGCGGTTATTCCCATATACTGCAAACGATAATGAAACAGTTGCATCATTATACATACGATAAACAATTTATTTTTATTTCATTGAAATCTTTTATCATAAATAAATTTACAAAATAAACCAAATTTAGTTACAGCATTTCTGTACAATATTATCAGATTTACGTTGTTGAATTTAAGGACTAAAAACAAGAATTTCCATACATAACATGCATGTATGCACATATAGCAGGCTCTTACATTCGAGAGAAAGATCAAACCGATATTGATCTCGAAACCATTCATTTGATTCTGTAAGAAAGAATTCTTAATTAGAATTAAACTTTTTGCATCAATCTGAAAGGACAAAAATGATCAATGGTGAATTGACTTAATGCCAATTAATAAAATATTTAAGAATAATTTTATAAAAAAACTCCATTTTATTGATTTAGCATTGTTTTAATTTTGCACACAATTAAAATTAAAATCTCATAAATTTTAACTTAAATGTTCACTCAGCTTATTGGTATTCAATAACAATTGATGTTAAAAAACGAATACCAATATTTTGTTTTTGGACTTTTCTTAGTACAGTTTATAAGATTTTCATTCATTCAAAATATGTGATAAATGTTATATAACATGCTGTTAACATAAATAGAAATTCAGAGGTACTAAAAAAACAACATTAAGATAGAATACGCTTATTTCAGTTTAGTTTGTTGCTGTACAGTTTACATGGCTGAATTGATTGAACCGGAACTTTTAGTTAAAAATGAATTCCGAATCAGTGATAACTTCTACACTCGAGGTGGAATTCGAACCCATGAACTAAAAAGCAAACCACTAACCATTCTGCTGTCAGCAGGGTTTCGAGCATATGAAGACATTTTAAATAAAAAAAAAAAAAAAAAAATCACACATTTGCACGGATGACATTAGCGCAGACACTTTCATAGATCTTCAGACAAAATGTAAATTATAAAAAATCTTATAAAATATCCCAAAATTATTTTACATAAATTTCTATGAAAATATCTCATTTTATTTTTGTTTACGCATCATTTATAAATTATAAGTAAATAATAAAATCTATATCATAATTTATTTTATTGGAAAAGATTATCCCTTTTAAAATGACGAAACCTTTACTCAACAAGTCTTTTCCTCACCACCCACACGGAACAAAGAGATCTCCAGAAATCTACCCCCGAATCGGTTTTTAATTTTTATGAACTTTTCCTTTTTGACAATTCTATTTTAACCCTCACCCACTCTTACTGAATTCTCCCCTCTAGTTTTTCTCCCCATATGACTGTGACGTCAGAAGGTGACGCAGCTGAAACGGCACGTGTCCCGATGACGTAACAAAGCCCACCAGCTGTCGAGAGCTTTTGTTCTCATACAGATAGCCTTCTGCCCTCATCTTTCCCTGCCCAACCAGCCTTGCTATATGACAGTTGTGAACAACTTGCTAGATCACAGTTTACGGGGGGAGTGAGTTAAATAGACTAATTTGTTTGAATAGGAAGTAATTTCATTTTAAATTTCGTATTACAATTTTGAATGGCAACACCTTCGCAGTTTAATATTTCAAATTTATGTGTACATGGAATTAATTTTATTTAAGATCAATGAGAATGACTAAGAGATATTCGAGTAAATGATGTTTTATATTAATTTTAGGCCTACTCCAATAACTTCATAATAAAAATATATTTCACTGAATTAATACATGTTCTCATCACTTTTCCATTAACTTATATATCTTTCAAGAACATTTTACATTTACAGATTTAAAATTATTCAGAACCACTACATTTAAGAATAAGATATTAAAAATAATTGAAAAATTTACATTTAAACATGTTTACAGATTATTTCTTTTCCAATATTTTTAAATGAATTTATCCGTCTATTATTGGCATTAAAGTGTGTAAATAACGGCAAATTTTTTTTTTTTGGGGGGAGGGGGCTTACTTTTTTGATCAAAGATTTATTAATAAAATCCTCTCAAATACTGCATTAGGATGCGGATTGGTTTGTTTGTCGCTCAACGGTCATTTTTTGCACACGAGGGCTAATTAAACCGGGACCTACTGTTTAAAGTGGACTCCGAACCACTACAAACATCCATGTCCAAGATGGGATTCGAACCCCCGAACTGTTGAACCGAAGGCAAGAGCGATAACCATTTGGTTGCCAGCTCGGCGTATTAGGATGTGAAGGAAAGTTTACGATATTTTTTTTTTTTTTTGAATTATGCTTTTTTACATTAAATCCTTATAATTATTTTCAAATTCCTATATTATAAATTATTTACAACAACATAAATTTACAACAAATCAGAAAAATTTCTACCAGTAAATTTTCTCCCAGATTAATATTTTATTAGTCTTAGAAAGAGCATCATACAATTGTTCTTCAGATTGACTTTTCTACTCTCTAAATACTTTTATTACCATATTATTTAGTGTTTCTCTACTGTATCTTAAAATTACTTTTTATGTGTAATTTCTCCATTCAAGCTTTTACATATTATGTTAAATACCTTTTTACACATATCATTTTATTGGTTTTATTACACAATTTCATTTATATTATTTTTGAAAAAATGGATTTTGTTTTCATTTTTGTTCCCTTCTGAAGTAAATTTTTTTACAGTTTATATGAAAACATAGGTACAGTTTTTGAGAGAAAATCTTTAGAAGCACTTTAGGGGATATACAGGTAAATGATGCATGGAGAAGAAGAAAAAATATTGAGTTAATATACAGAATATTTAAAAATTCGGATATAAGTGATTTCATTCGTATACAAAGGTAATGATAAGCCGAAAACCTTATTAGATTAGGCATCTTATAGATCTACAACGAAAGTCTTTATTACCAAAAAATTGTTCAAAAAAGAGGACGGTCAAAATTTAGATAGTTGGTTTTTAAAATTTCGATGCAGTTCAAATTGCATTGAAAATGACAAAAATGATTGAAAACTACATATTGAAAGTCCAAGGCCAAAATCTGGGCCATTTGGTGTGAAACTCCGGAAAAGACGAAGCCCCATCCTGGGCTGCCGTGCCCCATTGAAGAATATATTATACATATATTCAGATACGTAATATTAAAAAAAAATTGCAAATTTCACGTTGCATTAAATGCAAGTCATTACCTGCTATGTATTTTTCTTTTAATGAGGAAATATCATTTATAAAAGAAAAACCAAAAAAATATTTTAATTAATGAAACGCATAATAATATAAAGAACATACATGTTTTCATGATGCCCAAGGCGAGCAAAACTATTACAGGAAAGAAAAAAAATACAATGAAATAAAAACGAGACACCCTCAACTAATAAGATAAAGTAGCTCGGGGTCAGGTCGACCAAGCAAGTGACTCCAGAGGAAAAATGCGATCTGCTCAAAAAACTAGTTTGGAGAGCAGACGACTGTGAAAATGCAGATAGAGGACGAAATATTCCGACAGAAGTTGAATGGCTCTCACTTGTTGATGTGGAAGAGAGGAACCTCTCTCTACAGGAAGAAGCATCACTACAAACTGCTTCCCATCATGCACTTGGAAAGATTCAAAATTAAATCTCTTCAGTGTTTCATTGAAAAGAAAGAGAATTAAATCTTTTCCTTGACACATAAAGTATTCAAAATGGGATGAATAAAATTGCAGTTAAAATAGCTATGTCATGGCAATGTTATTTATAATTTGTTTTAACTTAACAGGAAAAAAAATTTAAATTGGCGTTCAGTAAACTGGGCATAGTCGCAAATCAATTTTTTGTCATTCCAGTATAAAAATTAGGAGAATATTTTCAAATTAAATTCTACTTTATATTAAATTTCTTGAATTTTTATATCAAACTAATTTTTAAATGTCTCTAGTTGTGACGTTAATATTTGAGTAGAAATTTTCGACAAAATTACTTTTTGAATTGTAATTCTCCTTTTGAACGCCCACACCATACCAATGGAGAACCAATAGTCAATATTGCAGCAGGTGATTTCCTTGATCATTAGAATGATTCTTCAACCAGTACATCAGATGTACATTTAACTTTAATAGCTTTTAACTAAAAAAATATTTATAAAAAAATACGTGCATGCTTAGTGTACTAAAAAAAAAACTAATTTATGAAACAATTGTACTATATGCGATTTTTGTACATTTAAAGTTTATCATTTATTTGTTTAATCCATGCTATATTTGATTATTATAAAATTAAAAACTATAATTTTAATATAAAATTATTCTTAATAATTTTATAGAAAAGTTACATTTAAAAAAATCAAACGATCCTATTATTGTTTTATAAAAATATTAAATTGTAATTATACAATGCGAAAATATTCATTTCAAAATTTAGTATTCTAAACTTGATTTGAAAAATAGGCAAGAATTATTTTTCTTGAATTGCAATATCTCACAATTTAATAAAAAACTCAAATTTAATTCAATGTAGTGGACCAACAAAAAATAATTACAAATTAAAATAAAAATCATTATAAAATCATCCTCCAAAAGAATATTTATTTGGTTAAAATTTGTAAAAAGTGAAAAAATTTACTAATACTATCACAATTTTAAAATAAATTTGCGTGAACCCTAAACTGAAACCCAAGTAGAGTTATTTATGAAGTGTCAATCAAAAAACTTTCTGACACATAATTTACAGCTTTCATGATAATCACTATTAAATAATCCATTCCATAAGTTCAAATTAATTGCCATCCAATTAGTCCATTAACTTAAACCTAATAATTATGCTATCAGCATCAGCGGGGGAAAACGAGCCAAGTTTGTTCGCCAAATAATCATCACCCAGAACACTGAGTGACGTTTGCAGTAGCGCGGCTTTATATTCATTCATTCCCCACGAGGGAGCTTGGCGACCATTTCTGAAATTAAATTCTGGTTTTTGCGCCACGCCGTTTAAAGAGCGTCGTCATTTTAATCCGAGATGGAAAAATTAAAGAATTACTACTCCTGGGTGAATATATTCCTCGCTCCTCCATCCTTAATACCCTTTCGACACCCGTTCGAAAAGATTATTGTTGTCTCCCTGGCAATCTGCCAGACTTAGAACCCGCCATTGTTGGGCAGCTACTCGCTTTTGCCTCATTGTTGTCAATAATGAAAATCGTCAAGTTTAGGGCAATAGCAAAAGGATACTACTTGCATCGCCAAGTGAATGTTTCGGGGGTTGTACACATATTGCAGAAAGCAGCAGATTATTTAATTACAAAGATAGATGTACTAAGTATGTTTTGTTGCACATTATTTATTAAGCATTAATTACAATTTATCAATTGGATGATAACGCTGATTCAATTTTCAAGCACAATAATTGTTATGTTTGGACATTATTTACCAAGGTTTTAATTAATTATCGGAGAAAAGATAAATGCTAATGAAATTATCATAGTTTAGCAATATTTATTTGTTATATAAGAGAGTTTTATAGTGCTTGAAATTTATAACATAATCATTTTAATATTTGCTTGGTTTCAGGCGATATCTTAGACTTATCACATGAAAATATCATACAAAACAAAGTAATCACATCCATTAAGCTCATGCATCATTTGCCTCGTTACTTAAATTTATTTAGAATAAGTGTTACGTCCTTCAAAATAGAACATCCAATCCGATTTTCATTTTATTAAACAAAGGAAAACATATTTCAACTTTCTGCATGGACATCGGTGGGGATGTGGTTTCCTGGTCTCCTCCTTTGCAATGCATAAATATAACTGCTTTGCGCAGTCTCAAGGAATGGTCACCCAATTAATGTTAAAAATGTTTCACTACAACTTTCAGTTATTAGACTATCCGATAAGCAATATCAAAATAAATATTTCTATACATATATAGACTTAAAAAATGATATTTAAAGGAAAATTAAAGAATGACCAATAATTTAAAATGGTTTATTGTGCCCAAGTGACTACGACCTTCAGGTGGGAAGGGAACTAGTAATTGAGTTTGTCTTTTGCAGATACATTTGTCGAAGTGGTGCTTGAGAGTTTTCTAGGTTTCTTCCCTTGTGATCCATAAATATGTCCCCATATTTATGAAAATTTCCCCGGAAGACAGTGCACAATTTAAGTGCAAATGTTTCACAATAGTCTCAGGGCTTGTTAAGCTATTAGCTGCGAGGTGATTCAAAAATAATGAATTATATACGAATAAAAAAATTCTTTACTCTTATTCTATAGCAGCTTTAGAATACTGTATTTAGCTCAGTATATATGCATTGGTTTTTGTAAACAGTTTTCATTTAACAAGAGGGAAAACTTTATTTCAAGGCGCTCACGATTTTAAAGTATTATTTTATGTACATACAACATGCTTATCAGATCCTTTTCATCACAATTATTTAAAGTACATCAGGTACATGTTAAACTAAAATGTCACAAATTATTAACTATTTCTCTTAAAATAATCAAACACCCAATTTTAATTGATAAAATTAAATTTCAAAATGTTTAACTTTTGCTTGAAGTTTTCTTATTCTTAAGAGTTTAAATTTACTATTCTGTTTTTATAATTTTCTACTTGAGTTATAAATAAATAAAATTGCATATCATTAATACGCTTCACGGTAAGTACGATTGTTGTACTAGCATGCTACCCAGTACCTGCCTAGCCCACACTTCATGTGGTCATCAAAATTTGCAACCTGTAACGAAACTTCATTCCTGAAATTTTTAATATAATGCGTGAATTAATGTTTTAGAAAAACTCCAATGCAGTGAAATTCGATGATATATTAGTGTCACAAATAAAAAATTAAAGAATAAAATTCCTTGCTCCACCTATGGGAATGTTACAGATTACCCTTTCATTAGCTAAGATTAAAAATGTAAATGTTATAGCAAAGAAATCAGTAATTGGTCATCGAGTTAAAACTTTATTGGTAAAATTTATATTGCTTTATTTGATGACAAAACGTAAAAATTATATTCCTTGGCAGTCTTTATTTCTCTCTCACACACACACAAAAAAAAAAAAAAAAAAAAAAAAAAAAAAAAAAAATTCTCTATTATCGAAGGAATTACGGCAAAGAATTAATGCTATATAAGCCTCCTTTTTAGAAAAATTTACATAAAATATAATCCAACAAAATCAAATTATCTTGACTATTTCTAATCATTTAATAAATATTTATGGTACTTATAAAGGATGTATGTATGATATCTAAATAAATTTTTATAAATATTCTGAAAAACTAGCAGATATTGATATATTGTAACGTAATTTGTATCTAAGTTATCCAAGTATTTAAAAAAATATACAATTAATTTTTGCAGAATGACGCTGCAAAAAATTAAATTCCTATATTCTACAAAATTCTCAAAAATATCACATTCGAAAATAAACGTTGTTGTCTGTAAAAAAAGAAATGCAATTTATTGCCCACCCCAAATGAAATCTTTATTTAATTTCCCTCCCTTTAAAAAATTCATATTTCTCGTTCAAACATAACATCGAAAATTGTTATGAATCTGTTGGTCATTTTATATTGTAAACAGGACTGAGAAAAAAGGGACTAATTATATAGTCAATACTAGCACATCCCCCTAACCAACAAAATAGAGAGGATTTTATTTTTTACAATTAGCTCCTTTTAATAGGGGAAAAAGCCTATGAAATTCTTAGTGAAAGGAAGATATAAAGCCAAGAGAAAAATTTGCTGATTTCACAAAGTATATTAATGCAAGCATAGGAATAAATCCGCGTCTAGTGTTGGCTTAAAGTTTTTCACACCCTTATAAAAATTTGTCCAAGAAATTCTAAATATATTTGGATAAAAAAAATCAATTTTTAAATCTAGAAAGAAAATGGCTATTAGCCATTTCATATATTTTAAAAGAAAGTTAAAATGTTGAGTATTAACTTCAATTAAAAAAAATATTTCCATGAAAAAAAATTTAACCAATTTTTTGGTCTGAAATTGTTATTTCTTGAAATAAAATGAAACTCCAAAAATGGAAATGATTCAGAAAAACAACTGAAGAAGCAAA